>VZTE01001193.1:1704955-1836201 GCA_013397775.1 Eulacestoma nigropectus
CCCCCCCCAGTTAGGAGTCCTTAAGTAGTCCAGTAGAAATAAAAAAGCTTCATTCAAGTTTGAAGCACTTTGTTTAAGAAGCTGTGTGTCTTGAAGGTCACCATGCATGGGCTATTAAGACAAGGCTCAGTCATGGGACTGACTGTTCTGAGAGTACTTTCACTGTTTGTTTGATAAAGAAAGGACCTAGCTCAGCTGTGTTTGTGGTTCTGTTTGTAGCACAGACGATGAACTCTTGGACCTTTAGCGTCATGGCCAACGCCTTAGTTTCTAGCAAGTGGTCTGTAGGCAACTTCTGCCCGCTTAGTTTGTTGCTGTGTTCGGTGTGAGCTGCTGCACCTTAAGTATTTAGTGGCTCTCCTTAGACAGAGTGGGCTCCTGCATGCTAGCAGCATGTTAAGTGACAGTGGCAAAGTTTGTGTCTGAAATAAATTCATAACCCTGTGGTTTAGCATAACACTGGGAGCTGAGTTGGTTGCTGCTGAGAACTGATTGCCATTATCATTTTTTGTATATGGGTAATGGCAGAGCATTTCAAAAGTATACTTCTGATTATAACCTCAGCAAATGTGCCTATTCACTGCTTTCATTACTAACTCCTGTTGCAGATGCACTTAACTTGAGCTAATTAGATCTCTCACCTGTATTTCTTAATCTTAGCAAAGTCTGAAGACAGTATCGAATATTCTAAATAGAATTATGTTTCTTGATCATCCAGCTAAATGATTATGTTAGAAGACAATGGTGCACTGGTGGTACCATATACTGTTCAACAACATGAATTTAAAATGACTGCAGGTTATGGCAGTATCCCCTGTTCTGTTAACTCATCCATTCATCGAAGATTTCCCTTCATTCTTTTTCTGTGGTCTGCACAGTGGGAGTGGAATGCTGCCAGGGTTGACTGAGCGACTTGCTTGGCGTGACTAGTAACAGTTCCGCAGTGGCTGTAGCGCCAGACAGGGGTCTGTCAGCACCCATTCCTCACCTGCTTGTCACTGCTTTCCAGGCACTGCTAGTGGTGGTGGTTCAGTGCTCTCCCTTAAGCAGCTCTAGGTAATATATGAATGTACCAGTTTTGTGCTAGCTTAGTTATTTTTGTTAAGAAGGATGTTTTTTCCTCCTCAGACAATAAATTAGAAAAATGACTGCCTTTAACTAAATGTGGTAAGGAATGCTTCTCAAACTACTTCCCTGGCAAGCAGGCAGGAACTAATTTTTCCAGCCATGGGGAGGGAGCCCCTTCTACCAGTGTATTTGATCCAGAAAGGGTATGTGTCTGGGCTTGTGGTTGGCAGGCAATAGCAAGCATCTCAAAGACAAGCATGTTACTTCTCTCCATGCAATTTTATGGAGTTGGGATCGCTATAGCATATCTAGTGTGGTTTCGCTGATGCCAAATTGACAGGACTGGAGAGAAAGTGCCACAAACACAAGAGCCATGAGAGCAGCTGGCTTTTGTTAACAGCAGTGACTATCTAGGTTTGAATGATCTTGTTTCATTGGGCTCCTTTTGGGAGGTGGGAAGAGGTTTGTGTTTCTGCCAGATTAAGGGAAATTAATAGGTATACAAATATTTTCTATATTGGAAAGAAAAACTAACAAACTTGATTGTGAGGGCTGAACAAGGAAGTAAAGTGTAACTTCTCATGAGTTTTGTTAGCATCAGAGAGAGTTTCTTTGATTGTGGAGTCCATGTAAAATAAACTTAATATTTACAGGTTTTTCAGAAGCAGATAAAACAGAAGTGTAAAGAACAGGGTTTAGCTTTAGATATGTGTGACAAAATGAAACATAGTAATCATGGTCTCTAATGTTGATTTACGAATTGTGGGTGCTTTGTACAACCTTGTGTGGCTGACCTGGTGAGAAGTTTTGCTGACAAAGATCATGGCCTGTTTTGAGGATAACTTCTCATAAACAGTTCTTATGTTCCTCAATATACTTTATAGATTAAGGACATAATCTAAAATTAAAGATTAAGAGGTGAACTTTACCTAATCTAAAATCTGAATAAAAATTTTGGAAGAAAATTTGATTTTTTTCAAACCATCATTGTTAGTCAAGGAATTCTGAATTAATTGATGCTTTAACTGAAAGGGAGATGTCTTACAAATTGTGAAAATACTTGAATATTCCTAACTCTGTCTTCTGGGTAGGAACTTAGTCTTGATGAAGCATGCCGGCTGACTATGAAAAAAATTTAAGTTTTACTGGAAATAAAAGACAGGAATTCATCTACGAGACTAGACACTAGTAGTTACATGTGTCTTTCTACCACATCTCTGCTGTTTTTCTGGCTCTTTGGAAGGGCAGCTTTTTTGCTCTGAGGGAATCAAATTTCTTGCTTCTGAGCAAGGACACCACATTAGTTACAAAACCTGTGGTTTTGTAAGGGCTCAGCACAGCCTCCCCTGATTATTCTATCCTAAAGAAAGCTAGTAATATGTTCAGCTAGTGTATGCTACATTTTCGCTTTCTGAAGTCGAGTGTAGAGAAAAAAGAGGTTTTTGATTCTGGGGTTGATTTCAGACTGTGCACTACTTCTGCCTTTAAAAAAATGAACTTTATCTCTAGTGCAGCAACCTTGTGTACTTCTAGGAAGCATTGCAATAAGTTCAGAATATCTTGCTTATGGCGTAGACCTATCTATGATTACAAAGTTGATTGTGTAGATTAAGTGTACTAACACAGTACTGATAAAGCGCTCTATGCTCACTTGTCATAGATGGATATGCAAGTAGGGTTCGGTTTGATATGGCTTTCACCAGCTCCTGCAACATCCCAGGGTCCTTTGCAGCCCTCACCTCTGTGAAGGGCATTGAGTTTATATTTCTTTTTGAAATTGTCAAGGTCAGCTTGAGTTTCAAGGATTGTTGAATAAGACCATGGAAGTGACAATGCTGGTAGGAACAGTACTTGGAATCTGAAGGAATCGGACATACAAGAGGGCAGTGAAACTGCCATTGGACAATTCATTGTGATGTAATGTTCTTTGAACTAGTATCATGAGAAGCAGCCAGAGAATAGAAATCATTTGATTTTAAAACCTTAAAAGGAAGTGTGATGTGTTTTGACAGAACTGTTGAATCAGTTGCTTTTGATGAGCCAAGGTGTCCTGGAGTTTGAAAAAAGCAAGAACAAATTATGTCTGGTTCTTTGCTTTTACAGGTTATTTGCAGCAGAATTTTCAAGTTACGCTATTAAACACCTTTAAAATAAGATGGAGATGTTTTCCAGAGTTCATAAAGCCTGCTTTCTTTCTAACTGCTCTACCTAGCAACTTTAGGCTAACTGTTCAGGAAGAAGAAGAGTAAGAAATTAGAGTTAAGCTGTCCTCTGAACAGATTTTACGTATTCTGAAATCATTGGGGTGCATAATTTGTCTCTTAACTGTTTTGAAGAGGTCAGACTTGTTCACATCACAAGTAGAGCTGTAAGAATTAGTTGTGTGTTACTAAATGTTTGAAATTCAGGATATTGTACAGTTACCGAGAGAGTTCAAAATTAAACTATATTACAATTGTCTTTGGTAGTTTTGAGAGAGAAGAGAAATGGCCTTTCAGTAGATTTGAGCTTCAATGTAACTTCCTTTGAAAATGAAGTTCCAAGATGCCCACTAATGGTAGTGAAACTTGCGAGTTTTTTCTGTCAGTAGCACTGTGCCAATTACTGCTCACCTATTGTAGTGTAACAAAACTAAAAAACTTGATGTTCTATGGGTATGTATTCTGCATCTCAGTCTCCTCCTCTTGGAACTCCCATTTGTGGAACTTACACTCCCGTATTGGCTTCCACGTCTCCAGTGTCCCTGGTAGGTTAAGCCTGGCTGTCCCAAGATGCCAGTCTCCAGTGCTGGGTGACTCCTGCACCTCCTGTAGCAGGCTGCATATGCTGTAATTGGTTTGACACTGCTTATATTGCCTGGCTAGCTGCTAAGCTCCTGGTGGCTGGTGACTCTGAGGTCTGGAGGGGAGTGGATGTTTTTTCTGGCAGAACTAACTGAAGTTCCTCTGCCATAAGGCAACTGACTTTCATAAAACCCATAGGAACCATGTCTTTGAGAATGTGGTATCACTTTGATAAATGTTAGTCATGTAAAATACTGGGCCAGAAGTTATTTAGCAGTTTAAAATCTGTATGCTGTAGTTTTCATCTATATACTGTATGCTTTTTATAGGAAGTCACAGTACTTAAATGCTTTACGCTGTTCTTAATTACTTAAAATAGCATAAAGCTAGAAATTGTGCCAGGTACACCAGGTTCCTATTCCATCTCTGAGAGGCAGTAGCCCTGCCTTGTGCTTTGCTGTAAAGATAATGCTGCTGCATTACAACATTAAGAACTGGTCATATATCCTGAAGCATCCGAAAGTGTATAAGCAGAAAGGAGCTCTGGTTTTTTTAACCTTGTTGGCTAAGTAATCTTTAAAAAAAACCACAGAAAACTAAAATCAAACCACCTTCATGCAAACGTCAGTAGGATTGCAAAATTTCATTAATTTGGGAAACAACACCTGTTTTGAAGGTTATAATCTACTTAAAGTTAACGTGCCATTGAATTCCAGTAAGTTTTTCTTTTGAATGTCCTTATGTCACATGAAAGAGTTCTGTATTTCATAAAACATTGCTCCCAGTAATTTTTTTCATTATTTGATGTGTGCTGAGACTATGCAGATAGGGATTCTGTTTTTTGAGAGGCCCTGAAGGTTAGCTGGATTCTGTGGGAGCGTGAAATGCTTAGCAGCCTTGGGCTAGAGTATTATCTTTTTCCAGTTCATCAAAGGCAATGCTATGTGTTACGCCTATTTTAATATTCACTTGATGTATTTGTTACATATAAGTATGTTGTATATTTTGTGTTCAGAAAGATGCTGGAATTCAAGAGAGAACAATTTTGAGTAACTGATTGCTGCAGTTGTCTCAATCTACCATAGAAATAACTGAAGTGTTACTGGCTATAGTGTTGAAATGTTGTAGAGGCCTAATTTCCAGTTAAAGGATGTGTTTCAGCATTTAAAAATAATATTCAGGAGCCTTATGATTTTAATACAATATCCGTCAAATGAAACTTTGTGAACTGCTCTGTAACACAGTATTTGTACAGTCTGAGCTTTCAGAGGAGGAATAACATCCAGCAGTTATTTTATTTGTAGATAAAGACTTAACTGCAGTAGCAATTTATTTCACCTCAATTACTGTCTTCTAAATTTGCTTCTGTTTGATGTTTTTCTGTGTCTCAAGTCTGGACATTAACAGGTGGAAAAAATTGCTCATTAATTTAGAACAAAGTCCCTCAAACTTAACAAAGCTGAAGTATATTTACGTGTAGTGCTTAATGCTGAAAACAAGACTCTAGGCTGAAACACTAGCTGTATGTAATTTGATTAATTAAAACCCCATGAACTTTTAATACCCCTATTTATAACTAATTTTTAATACAGACTTTCATTTTAATGTTTCCCCAACTATGTCCATCTGACAACTGTAGAGAGTTGTTTATTTGGTTTTGAGACTGCATCTCTAAAAGGTAGGATTATTAAGTCGAGAATAATATTACTTTGATCTTTCTCTGGATCTAACTTGGTTTTTCATGTCTTTCTTCTCTCTGTCTTTGTTCTGTCATTGTAAAACACCAAGTGATCTGGTTTACAACAGTTGGAAGATTGATTTTTTTTTTTCTTTTTTTTTTTTTTTCTGTTTTGTGTTATAGTCATTCCTAGCAGGTTTCTGCAGGAGGTTCGTTTGCACCAAGGTTTCTGGTGATCTCTTCATGGGGAAGGTGGGGAGTCACATTCTGGTCTGTATGTTGTGTTTGCTCACTGTTTTTGATGATAAGGAGTTCTGTTTTGGGGTAGCATTATAAATTGAAGTGTAGGACTTTGGATAAGAGTGTTTTTAATATTTGTATATTAAAGAAGACTTCAAGCATTACTTGGCTCAATTTTATTTTTTTAAAGGCTAGTACCCTAAGGATATGTTCACATACCTTCCTGCCTCTGAAAATTGCACTGAGCAAGCAACTCATTTCCGTAAAGGTCAATGGAAAAACAGACAGCTAAACACCTCCCGTTAGCTGTTAAAATACTTACACAATTTTGTTCATTCTGCTAAACAGTGAAAAATAAATTTAACTGCTGACCATAACACTTGTTAAATGAGGTATTGTACTTCAATAAACAGACTTCAAAGTGTGGTTGGGATTTAGACATTGGTAGTGTTATCCAAGCATTGGAAAAAATTGAGATGTAACTGAGTTTCCAGTTACAGATTATTCCCCCATCCCCATTGGAACTGCAGGGACAGGGCATGTCTTTGGACCCTCTTAGCAAATATTAAAAGTTCCATGAAAAAGTTATGTTCTACAGCCTCAAAAGAACAGAGAAGTAACACATTGCTGAACTGTATTTGGATGTTGAATGCTGTTTCGTGATTTCTTTGACCTTAGAAGAGAATGGTTTTTTGTTTGCAATCTGTAAGTTTTCTTACCACTGAGTATGAACTTTCTTCTAAACTTGCTTCAATGTTTCAAGTTCTGAAATAGGCTGACCTTGTGTGATAAACATTTGCAAGGAGTGGTTGCAGGGTAGGGTAATTTCTGACCTTGAATTTTATTTCTGATTATTTGTTAAAATTTAAGGCATTGAAATTAATTTCAATGACCTTCAGTAATAATGCTTCTAAAAATGCAGGAATTTTTCTTTTTTTTTTAGCTTTGAGATTGTTTTGTCTATTAGAAGTAAAATTGGGGCTTATTGAAGTAAACATAAATACAGATTATATATAGATACAAACAGATAAATACCAAATGACTTGGCTGTCTATAGCTGCAGTACAAAAATAACAACTGGTGTAATGTACATTCCTGGACTGACATCTTAAAAACTACCTTTCATCATTTTTACCTTGCTTGACCATATTACTAAGAGCCTACCTCAATCTAGTCACTGAAAGTAAGTGGATGTTTAAATTTTAACCCACTTACTGAATATTAAATTTATGGATTAGATATGGTAAATTGGAAAAATTACGTATTTGTATAATGTCACCACAGAAGTATTCTTCCTTCTTGGAGCTTCTTGCCAACTTTAACCTTTTTTTTTTTGCGTGTGTGGGGTCATAGCTCCAGTTAAATCAGCCCTAGACATGCTGATGTTGGCTACATAATCGTGCTTTGTTCTCTTCATAGTGACTAAAATCTGTGTTTTGGCAGGTGTGCTATTAACTCAGAGCTGATAACTCGGCCCTCCCTCTCAAAAATGTAGAAGTAAACGCTTCATTGCTGTGGTTCATTATAGGACAAGTTAACCCTCGGAACTGGTTATATTTTAGTTGTAAATGTTTAGGCAGTTTTGTGATTTTCTTTTCTGTTAGGATTAGATGCCACTGTTATTCCTGAAACTAATTGCTTTTATTTCCTCCTGTATTATGTAGAAAGGAAAAAAAATAGTACTTTTTGACTCATTGCTTAACGTTATACTAATTATTGAGACAAACAAGCAGTTTTCCCTTTCATTTTCTCAAGAGAAAGATAGCACTGTCAAGTTTGCAGAGTTCTCACTTCAAAATAAGTGTTTTCACTTTGCTATTGAAGATTGGAGTTCTTGAAAATGCACAGTCCTGAGAGACTCTGAAGAAACTGCAAGGATGGAATGGAGGAATCCTACCCCACAGAATATATTTTAATGAGATTTTTTTTTTTCCCCTCAAGTTTTGTATTAAAAAAAAAAAGTGGGCTCAAAAATAGTCTGGATTTTTTTCTTCTTTGTTTGGAAACAGGTTGTTCAGCAAGTTGTTTTTTGTTAAAACAGTAAGACTCTTTCAAATAGTCTTTATGAAAGAAACTGACAGCCTAAAAATTCTTTATAAAGTGTAACCTATTAAAATACCTCATAGAAATTATGGTAAGGGAGTTTCATGTTAACTGATGAGATTCTAAAGGAACTTAATGACTGAACCTGACTAAGTATCTACAGCCAGAATTTGGATTCTTAGCAGTTGGCATCTTCAAAGAAACCCAGGAATATTTTTTATCTTCAGTTAATTTAATGGATTCTTTTCAATAGTAAATTTCATCAAGGATGATTTTATAATGGAAAAAAACATAGCAAAGCTGGATCCTATGTTTACATCTCTGACTTAAACTAGATATAAAAGGGTTGACCTATTTCTGAAATGTTGCTTGACTTCCCACTTGTTGCAACAGGTGACGTGTGGCTTCCTTGAGCAGCTATAGCTGCATGAGAAGGCTTCCCCACCCATCTCCAGGCAGCTTCTCCCCTCTCCCACCTGTCAGCAGAATCTGCACAGAATCTCTGTCTCTGCCTGGGTGGTCAATAGGTCAGGTTAAATCTTTGGAGAGATCCAGCAGGAAACTACTCTAAGCTGGTTTATTTGCAGGCTTCATTTTCTGCTGAGCTGTCTGGCTGGTTGAGTCTCCCAAGACTACCCAGTTCTAGATTCAGTCAGGGGGGGAAAAGCTGTAGGGAGTGAGGGAATATAAGTGAAAAGGAGGTTAAGGTAAGTGTTTCAGTGGCAGCAGGCTCTTACTGTCTTGGTTGTGACATCAGCCGACACCTCTTTACTTAAGCTGTGCTAGTAAGTCACCTTTAAAAGTAGAATGTCTTTTTAGTTTTTTAGGTATGTATCTATGTATTTCTATGAAACTTTATTTCATTTTGATGTGACCTTTTTTTGTGTTAAATATTCTAATTTCAACGCATCAAATGCACCTTGAGATAGATCACAAAAAATAAAGCAACAAGGAAGTTCATGATTGCTGAGAGTATGATCAGGAAAGGTATGCCAACTATGTAAATACTTCCGTGTACTCAGAAGCTGTGTGGTGTTCTGATTAGCTTGAAATGTCAAACTGCATCAAGTCGTGTTCTATTTACTTCAAAAAAACAACTATAAATCCAAGCCAAATTTAAATGAAATATTCACAGCTTTAAAACTAGATATCGAAAAGGTGATATGACTAATGATAGATAAGTTAAATTCTTAGTTCTGAAGGAAGGTAGCCTCTGTCAGCTCTTGCCCCTGGATGCCATTTGTGAGATTATAAACCTCATCTGCATTGCCTGGTAAATTCTGTATGTTGTGTGACATATATTGGTTTAGGGAATGGCCTGGTCTTAAATTTGGGTTAGGGAGGAAATTTATATGTTTTCTCAAAGTTTCTCTTGGAGGAAACTGTACCTCATGTATTATATATTGACTAAGACTTTTTATGCAGTTTGAACATAATAGTTTTAGTTTGCCTTATATTTTGGGATTTTTAAGAATAGGATTAAGTTCCTTAAAAAGATAAATCACTTTCATGACAAAGATGGTATTCTTTAATGAATGGATTCACAGCCACTTTATTCTGCAGAGTTTGAAACTAGACAATTATCTTAGTAATTCACCACCTAACTGTTACCCTTCTCATCTGCCTCCATTTTGGCCACTGGTTTTTTTGGTTTCTATTTTTGGGTTTTTTTTTTTTCTTCAGAGCTGCCTTTTAAAAATAACAAGCAAAGGAAGAACTTAAAAGAAAGTAATTGCTGTTTCAAATAAGTGGTGAACTTCCTGGTAGATACCACACAACTGAGTGTTTTGAGTTTTAAAGCTAAGTTTCAGTATTGACTGATTTCCATGTAATTGTGGAATAATGGAGGAATAGCTTTAATGAGGTCGTTTTTCTTAAATTTAGTATTTAAATAGGAGAGCTAAGTTTAATATTTTATTAAAGAGAACTTGAGAATGTTTAGTGTCCAGTCTGCTTTTGATTTTTTGCTGATGTAATATCCAAATCCTACATTTTTCAGAATTTACTGCTGATCTAGTGTTTAAATTATGATTATTTGAATGTCTAATTATAAATGCTTGTTACCTCTAGTACTTCCTCTTACAGCACAATAGAAATTTCTGGTTTACAGACCTATCCGAAGAGCAATTGAAGCACAAATGGCATGCAGTAAAGTAACTTGCAGCATCTGTAGTCTGTGCCAATAACTTGTTAAAACTGCTTCTTTCTCTCAAGTTTCCATTTGCCCAAAGTTGCTTTAATAATAGTTATTAAAGAAGTGAAGGGGAAGCAAAAAATGGTGATGCAAGGTGTGTTGAAGCTGTTGAAATCTCTTGTCCCTTTTCCTCTCTTTCCCTCTCCCTCCATTTTCTCCAGACAGGCAGGTGACCTCCCAGTCATTCTCATCCTTTGTGTCACATGTCCTAATATGGGATGTGTTTTCTTACGAGGTTGATGTGTATTTGTCAATTCATGCTGTCAAGGACTTTTTGTGTCAAGTCTTGTCTTGTTTTGGCTTTCCAATGGGAACACTTTGTTCAGGATTTTTTTTTTTTTAATGTGTGTTGGCTCCTGTGAGGTACATTTTTTGGATTGTTGGGTTTTGGATTTTTTTTAAAGCTGGATGTTTTTAGAAAAATGCATTTAGGAACAAACTGTTCTTTCAGTTAAGTGTGAAAATTAAGAACTGGTTATATGCCTGCTGTAAAGGGACTAGGATAATAGAGGAGCACAGTATCCATAGAATAAAAAAGTCTCCTGCATATATAATCAGTGTTTAAAGGATAAAATTCCCTTGCTGATGGTGACCTCTGAACTTAATCCAGTGAGACGATCACAATCTGACAGACACTAGCTACAGAGATAACAGAACCCATCCTGGGAACCCACAGGAGAAAAGGAAGTTATTTAAGAAACGGTGCTGTATAGGCAAAAGTATCATCTTTTGTACATACAGAAGAGTTCTGATCAGTTAATGTTTTCACTGTGATAATTAATTTGTGGTTCACACACTTAATTTTTTCACTGTGATACTTAATCTACAGTTTAATAAAACCAGGACATGGCTTCTATAAGCAACGTTGAAATTTTAATTTCCAATTACAATTGGAGCCACGTAACAGTTCCAAATGACGGAAGTGGGTATCTTAATATGGACAAGGTATTGTGTTTCATTAACTGAATATACAGCATTTAATAAGGTTTTTTTCTGCTTGTTAGTCCCCAGGTAAAGATGCAGGGTCGCCCTGCTGGTTTTGTTGCATGTTGATTTAGTGAATTAACAGGAACCAGATTTGCTTGCAAACAGTTGGAGAGGGAACTGCCTGGGTGCGGGGGGAACAGAGACAGTAGCAGCATTGTCTGGACAATCTCTATTTGCAAGTAGAGTTATAATAACTTATAGCATAATATAATAACTAATAGCATAATAACTTTCTTTCCTCTATAGTATTCTCTAAGAATGACTTTATCAGTGGTGGTAAATGTAGTGGATATGTAGGCATTCTTACCTATAATCATAGTAACTTAAATAGCTGTGGTATTAAATAGCTTATATTTGCAAAACTCGTGATAGTCACCTATTTAGCAAACTGCAGATAAAATAGCAAGAAATGGTTGGTAGCAATTGACTAACTTGGGAAAATAAGGTTGCTTAATGTTTAATTTTTAGTACCGACAAAATAGGTAATACAAAGAGGGTCTAATAGAAAGTATAAAGATGATAGGAGGGACAGAATGGACTTCAGTGTTTCAGGATGATTTTTTTTTTAAGTTTAAGCATTAGAAGATAGCTTGAATTCATTACATCCAAACTATTAAAAAGGTGTTGAATCCTTTGCCTTGGCTTCTCTCAGAATACCTTTTTTACTTAATTATTTTATATGGCTGGTAACTGAAAAAAGTCACCTGAAAACACTGGAATGCATGGTTCATGCAATAAAACTGATTTTAACTGTATGAAATATTTGGATTTCAAAAAAATTTTCAAATGAAATGTTGTATTAAATGGGGACTTTGGCTAGATAAGATTGGAGAAATACGATCTGTATGTACTTAGAAACAAAGAGAAAATTAAGATTGTAGGAAATAATCTGCATTAAAAGAGTAGCATTGAAGAGCCTAGTTCTAGGTAGAGGTTTCCTAGGTGTGCTGCCAGCTAAAATGTCTGTCCAGGCCTCCCTCAGGCTTGCTGTAAATACTATTTCTTAAGTTACATGAATTTTAAGAAATAAGAAGGAGAGAAACTGAGGCAGGAACATGAGCCTTTTATTTAGAATTATACTTTAAACAAAGTGCTTGCAGTTTAAATGAATACTTCTGGTTCTTCTCTAGGCTTTCAGCTTAGTCTTGAAAGTAGCACTGGGGGTATCATTCTGTACCTGTCTGAGTTTAGATGTGCACCCGCAGGGATCTGATTGGTCTAAATGTGCTCTGTTATTTCTGGCTTATCTGTCTATATGTAGGCTCTTGTTTAATTTTTCCTTTTTCCAAATAAAATTTCAACCCAAGCTCACAAGAACAGAGACTGCAATTCTTGTTCCACTCTGACCACTCTTGGTCTGCCGCTTTATGCATATTTCAACTTTTGCTCACCTCAAAGAGCTTTACTGCCAGAGTGGAGAGCTTGGAAATGGGAGTGATGGGATGGGAATGGCACAGGAAAAGAAGTGGCAACTGGGAGCATTTGAGGAGGATTTTACTGGGACCTATGCCTCCTTTTCAAGACTAAATTCTATGCCTTTCTTGACTAAGAACATCTTGTATGGAAACAGTAGTGGTGTGGCAAAGAGTTTTTGCTGGTTCTGTTCTAATTAGAGGAACACAGTGTCGGGAAGTACCGGCTGGCTCCGTTGCGGTCTTGGGCAAGTGTTAGATTTTGGTTTCTAAAAGTGTGCCGAACATCTTATCTGCATACTGTTACACCATGAAATATTTGCATTGAGCTGTAATATCAGTAGAAAAATATTCCAGCTGTGACAACAATAATGCAAAAAGCAAGAAAGATTAATGGCACTATTTCAGGAACCATTAATGGTAATGTATGTTGGGTCTTGTGACTTTTTTAAGGAGTAAACTGTGTTTTACACTGCAGAGGAAGGCTGAAAGGGAGATGGGAGAAAAGAGGCAATAAAATCCCCCACCCTGGTAGCTCCAGATCTAGAACTGAGTGTAATCACAAGTGTGCCTGTAAGACGGACCAGCCGGAGCACCTAGGAAAATATTTCGTTTTTAAGAGCACCAGTGCTGTAGGTCTGCATTCTGTTTCTAGGTATGGGTAACTTCTGTTTTCATAACTTCTCTAAACCTTTTTTAGCCTAGCAAAAAGGACAAGCTCTTCTGATTTTATCTAAATAAAAGACATTACGAGATCCTAACTATTCTATTTTCTATGTCTGCTTCAGTTCCTGTTGTTGGACACATATGTGCAGGTTTAGCCATTCAGTATTTCATATGAGATGTTATGTTTTATAAAATTCTATTGATACCTCCCTGTTTCTACTAAAAAAACTGTTTTTTAGTGCCTTTTAGAATTGCATGAACTACTTGCACAGCTACATGTACCTTGCTAGTTTTCCTTCTGTTAGCCAGAACAGCCAGGCATTTCTTCTTCCTTCATCTCTTCTTTATAGCTCTAGATTTTACGATTGATCTTATGCAACGTTGCATATTTTTTAGTATGATGGTCTGTTCTTTCTTAGGATGGGTCCTACCTTCTGACTGTGCTGCCCAGGGAGGTAGTGGAGTCATCATCCCTGCAAATGTTCCACAAATGAATGGATGTGGCACTTAGTGCTATGGTTTGGTTGACATGGTGCTGTTTAGTCAAAGGTTGGACTTGATCATATTGAAGATTTTTTTCAACCTTTATGATTCTATGATATCATATCTACCACTTTTAATACCAGTTTACTGCATAGAATTTGTAGGCTTTCATTTTTCTCTCTGACTTACCTGGCTTTTATTGTTTAACTTGTGGATTTCTATTTCAGGAATTAGTGAAAATAGCATCTCTTTGCTGCCCAGCTGTGTTTCTGGGCATGCACTGTCTCTTATATTCAAGGAGTGCTTGTTATATGGCACCCAGGCCTCTGCTCTGTGATGTTAATAAATTTGCTTTCCCCGTGATCTTGATCTACAATCTCCTTGATTGCAGAAACGTAGAGTCGCAAAGAGAGATGTACCAACTCAGAATTTAGTTGAAAATGGTGTTCCTGATAGAAAGCATGTGCGCTCTTAAACTACTTGGTCATTTTTTTATTTCTGGCTGTAGTATATGGAATGCTTGGGTAACGATCCAAGGTGAAGTTTTACATTAGTTTGATGCAAAGTAGTTTCTTGGACAAACTTAATCTCCTTCGATTTTGAATCTTTCAGAAACATAGTATCTGGTTGTGCTTATGTAAAAAATAAACAGGGTGTTAGATAGATATCCTTATCCTATGTCCTACTTACGCGAAAATAAGAAAGAACATAGGATTTTTCTGCATACCTAATCTAATCTGTGGGTTTTGGTGGGTTTTGTTTTCAAATAGTCTTTGTACATCTAAATATTTCAGGCTGTGCTTGCCAGGAGCAAAGCTCTAATGTGAATATGAACTTCATTCTTTGTGGAAAATAAAAAGTCTGAAAAATATTGAAGTAAGCCCAAAAGTGCTAAACTGGCTCTTGCTCAGCTTAACATTGCATGTATATTGGAGCCAGAAAAGACAATTTAAAGAGTTTCAAAAAGAAACTAGGGGTGCTGAGTAAACAGGAAGAACTGGTGATTATAAAATTACTTCTGCCAGGTTAGCAGCCAGCAAGGGCCAGGAAGCTATGGAAGAGGCAGAAGGATGCTATAGTAAAGGTTGCTAGGCTACTCCAAGGTAAGCTTTTACGGAGTGCTACTCAGCTATGCTGAGCATTTTTACTGCCCAGCTGCTAAGTAATGTGTGTACAGTATTGTTTGCCTGGCTACTGGCTGGAAAGGGAAGTTTGAACTGCTAAGAAATGTTGTCCCTTTGTAGGATGAAACTTGGTCACATGCCAGTTATTACCATTTGCAAGACTGACTGTTTTTGGTTTCGGTCACATCGACTGACAAGGAATGTCAGGAATTCTGCTGAACATGTTTGAAATGGAATAGCAAACAATACGTCTTTGATTCAAGTATAAAAGTATAAAAACTGTTGCATAGATTTAACCTGTTCTGGTGGTTCTCATTGGTGAGCTCTTGCTTTGTCTGTACCATTTTGTCCTTAATTTCTTTTGCTCTGTTAAGAAGCTTATTGAAAATGGAATGTGGGTTCTTTTCCTTTTATCTGGATTTGATGTAATTTCTGAAATATTTGTAAGAGTTGTTAATCTCTACCAGTAAAAATTATTTCTTTTAATTGCAAATGCAAGGTCATCGGTTTTTCTTCTGTAAGGGAGGGTAATTTTTCATGTGCCTTTTTGTTAATGGATTTCCTGTACTGTGTTTGCACTACATATAGAAAACACACCTTTATGATTCTTACATGTAATTTAATCTTTGGTCTTTGTCCCAGGAGATCATTTTAACAGAAAGTTAAAACTAACAGTTGCTCTCACGAACAGTGACAGAGGAACTGAATATGGAATTAAAATTATGGTGTGTTAAAATGATTCCTTTCCATCTGTTGTCTCCCTCCTTGTGAGCTCTAACACAGTAACACAGTTCTCTTCTTGTAACACTGTGTCCTGAAGAGGTACTACAACTCTGCCAATAATGTTGTCTCATGAACAAGTCAGACACTGTAGGATGCAACGGCGAAAAAAGGATAACTTACTCTTTAACATTCATGAAGGTGAAGTGTGTATAACATAAAAGGGACTGTATCCAAGTCCAGTGGCCTGTTGCCAGTTGGGGACTCCCAAGGCAAATTAATTTTCCTGGTATATAGTTTCCCAACTTTGTTCTGATTTGTGGCCCAAGGATTTCTTGAAAATAAACTTTTTTTTTTGATATAAATTCTCTATATTAAGTTGACTTCTGTGGATTTGTGTAGATGCTTTTTAAATCTATGTTAAATAATAATATTCACTTACCGTGCCAAGAATTCCAAAGTTCACCTATGTGTTATGTGAATAACAGACACGTTTGATTCTCATCTGCCGATTTTACCCAGTGGAGTCCATTTCTTGTAGTGAGAAACTTTGAACAATTATTACCTATAGTTTTCTTCATTAACGAGGCATTGTTATATAGATTTTTGTTTGCAAATGTTTCTTTTCCTAGGGGAAGGCTTCTTGTCTATTAGCCATTCCTTGTAGCTGTGGTTATGTTGTTTTGAGCACCCCGCTTGTGTCCTTCCCCACACCTCTTTCAGTTCAGTTACAGGCTTTCTGAGATGAGATGGGGCCGGGATTGGGTGCAGTATTAAGAATGGCTTTTATATATAACATAGTGTATCCTGCTTTGTTTTATCAGTCTTCTATAAGAATTTTTAGCATTTGGTTTTGGTTTACTACTACTGCTGTTTTTATTATTCCAGAATCTTGTTGCAAAGTGCATAATTTTCTGACAGCCTGTCATCATCTGGGATATTAGGATTCTGGGCTTTCTTAAATGATGTGATTTACATCTCCAGTGTATTTCTTGTGCTAATTTAATATATGCTCCCACAGTTGCATAAAGAGCTCATGACACTGTAGGTATTTCTTGGTTTTATAGCTTGGAATAGCTTGAAATTATCAAAAAAACATTTTCATGCATATAAAAATTGCGATAACATTTTCACAACACTGGAAGTATACAATTTTCTGTGCAGTACAAGTTGTATGTGTAATTAATAACAGGTATGGATTTTTTTTAATTGCCATTGCTTTAATTTACAAACTCAATCTTTTTCAGTTTTGTTACTAGAGAAGATGGAACATGATGACATTTGTAATAAAACTCTGAAGATTACAGACTTTGGTCTGGCTAGAGAGTGGCACAGAACAACCAAAATGAGTGCAGCAGGAACTTATGCGTGGATGGCTCCAGAAGTTATCAAGTCTTCCATGTTTTCTAAAGGAAGTGATATTTGGAGGTAAGAAGTTTGTCTGCTGAAAACCATGTTTGGTGGAAACATGTTGAGGGTTTTGAGAGACTTTATTTTTTTGGTGGTTTGCTAGGTTATTGCCTCAACATATGGCCAGTTTAGCTCTTCTAGGAAACAAACGCATTTTTTAGTATCTACTTCACTTGTTATACCTTTTATTATCCATTACTTACAAACTAGAGGAGGAAGAGGGAAAATAAAGAATTTTTTTTTAAAGCAAGCTTTCATTAAGAGAAGCCTTTAAAATATTTGTTGGTCAATATACCCAACTGTTTATCTGGAGTCTTAATATAAATAACTGTATGCTCTTGATACATTAATGTATGATTGATCTCATTTTGGTAGGTTTAGTTTATATTAGATATCTGAAAACACTCAATCTGCTTAAAAAATGGGACGAACCATTTATTACCTTATATGTCTGATAAATAAAAATAAGGTGCAGACCAGAACTTTGCCAAGTGTTAACTTGAATTAGTGCTGTTTTTAGGAATCTGGAATGTGATTGTATGTAAAAGTTAATACTGGGTTTAAGCTTCTACATTTATAGAGATTTTCCTTTCAGTAGCTGGAGTAAGGAGAGTGTATTCAGCACAAAATTGTTTTAACTTGCTCTCTAATTTTAAAGGTGGGAAATGCCCTGTGTTAAATTTGTGAATTTCTCGTTTAAGATGTTATTGTGGATAATATAAATAATATGGCTCTCACTACTGATGCTGTTTTTGAGTGGTGTAATGTGGGATACAAGTACTGTAGAAAGGTAATTTAAACTTCAGTTTTAATTTAGTTCTGTTTTGTGAGTGCAGAAAAGCAGTGATTGCATAATAGGCTCTAAAAGCTGCTGTGCCTCACCTTGAAAAGTCTGCATTTTCTTTCTTTTTGATATGTTTTCTCGGAAGGATCCAAGATAGCTATTTGGGGAAGGATGGGAGGACTTTAATCTGTTTTCTGCTGCTGCTTTATACATGTTCTGTATTGTATAATTCTTAAATAGGGTCCTGTTTTGCTTAGATGCATGATGTTCTACAGCATGAAGTAATACTTTTGGCATTCTCGGGATGATTCTGTATCTGCACTACTGTTTTTTGATGCTCATTTGTCTTGTCTCTGGAACCAATTTTATTTGCATCAGTCTCACTTGATGCCCAGCTGGGAAACATCTTTGGCCTCATTCTTTTTTTTTCCATTCTTTCTTACTTTTTTCTTATATTTTTTTTTCTTTTGCGGGATGGAGGTTGGGTGTAGGCATTTCCCTAATCAGCTGTATTCCATGCTTAATTACAGGTCCTGTCCAGTCTTGTTGCTGTGATTTTAGGTATCTGAGGGGGTATGCTTTGGTGCAATTATTTTATATTCTGCTGCAACATTAGTTTACATTTTTGGAACCTACAGTATTTCTCTTCTTCGCCTTCTCTTCTGCACGCCTCTCTTGTAAAAATGTAAGTATTTAGTTCAATGATGGAAGTCTAACAGGAGAGGTTTTTAAGTAGAAAGGCTGTGTTTTGCACTATAGTTTAGACCTTCTTAGCTTCTAAACATTTTCTGCTCACTGCACCTTGATCTATTCTGTTGCTTATCTTTACTCTTTCTTTAAAAGAAAAGCAGATAAAGAATACCCTGGTTACAGGAACGGTTTTTGTTTTAAAAAGCATTCAGGTTACCAATTTAAGTATATGGGTCTCTCCAAGACAACACAGTATGTTTCAGTAAATTTCTAAACTTCGGTTACACATACTGAGTGCTGAGGCTCCAAATGAAATCTGCAGACCTCTTAGTAAGAAAAAAAAGAGCAATTGAGGCTGCTCAAGTTGAGGCAACTCACACTTCCAGCTAGTCTTCCAGAATCTGCCAGCGTTCGGAAATGTTGTGGGAGTATTTTTATGCAGAGCCTTCCAGGCTGTATGTTCTCAGGTGTCATCCTAGATAGCAGAACTAGTGCTTTCCAGGCCCTGCACGTGTATCCTTTTGCTTTCCAAACCAGAGCTTTAACTACTGTATTTGTTTTACTTTGGCACATGCTTCCAAATTCCCAAACAAGAATTCTGCTCTTCCAACCCTACCCTTCCATCAATCATCAGACATTTCTGACTGGTATGTCAGTCTTGGTTTTGTGTGGAGCCTGAAAGTGCAAATATGCCCACCGATTTCCAAGTGCTGATGGTGTGCTTCAGCAGTGGTCTTTACAGTAATGTGTATCTTGGTTGTACAAGCCCTTAGCAAAGCCAGGAAGCATTTACTGTACAGCAGAATTAGCAGTTGCTTTTGCCTGGCACCTTTGTATAAATTTGAAGTGATTCATGTAGTAGTACTTAGTAATCTCTGCTCTGGATTGCAGAGTAAAATAAACTGAGAACTTTACCTTCAGCTTTTCAGCTTGTGAAATATGTAAAACCAGCAAGTGTTCACTGGAGTGAGATATATAGGCTTAAATCACATTTGATTGAAGGAAAATAATTTTAATAATGAAAATACTTAACATATATTTTGGGAGTGTATTAGTTTCTGTGGTTTAAAAATGTGTATTTCAAGGACATGCCTGTGGCTTTGGCCTTTTGCTGAAGATGGGAAGGGACATGGCTTTTGCTCTGTAAAAAAAAGCTATTTCTTACAACTTCGGGCTGTATGCATAAGACAATTGTATGTGTGCTGGTGAAATTTCATACACAAAGTAGCTACTTGTTTAGTTGAGAGAGTTAATAAGTAGTTGTTTTCCTAGATAATGGCAGATTAGTAGCTCCCAAAAACTCCAGCATGTCAAGACCATAATGTCTTTAGGCTTCCTCCTTGCAGCTTTTCCCCCATAGTGCTGGCTCTTGTTACTTGATATTAAGACTGCTTTCATTAAAAGGCTCTTACTGTGTCGGTCTGTTTAAAACTTCCCTCTTGGCACTGTTGAGGACTCTTTAAGAGTAAAGGTTTGAATTGTAAATACAGCTAAAGCTGTTAGTGTGACATAACATTTTATAGAAGGTGACTTCTTTTTACTTAAATTTGATGTTTTGCTTAACTTCAGAGTTCATGCTACAATACATATGGAATAGTCTGAACAAGAGAATTACTGGAATTTAGAACAGTCTGTACTTGCTGAGAGATTTTTTTTTACGCTTTGTCCAAGGACAGAGATGAGCTGTAGCTCGGGAGAATTCCTCCATCAGGCCTAAAATGTGTAGGTACCGCAGGAAGTGTTGTATTCATTATGGTCAGAATACCACTGTTTTAAAACAAAATGGAATTCATTACTTTAACCTTATTTGAGTATACAAGCAAGTGCAGAGATTAGACCAGAAAAATCAGGAGGAAATTATTAAGAAGCACAAGACTTTTAAAATTCCTTTTTCTTTTGGCAGCAGGTACAGACTTGTTTTCTTCAGCTTTCAATGAAGTATTAGCACTGTAAATTCATTAGTTTTTTAAGATTTTATGAGATACAAAAATTCTCAGACAACTAGACCATAGATAACGAAGCACTGCTGATATTTGTGCTGATACTGTGTAGTTTGCTGTTTTATTGTTTATTAAAATGATGTTGTAAGGTGTTGTATAATGCTGACTGACTTTTTCTCATTAAGCAGACAGTGATAGAAAACCTTAACTGGTGTATGTTCTTCTCCCTGTTCCATCTGCTCCACTTGAGGTGTCATTTCTAGTCCTAAGGGGTGCATAGCCCTCACTTCCCCAGTGCAGAATGCTTTTCTTCTTGTGTTGGAGAGTTCAGTCTAGTTCTGCAAAACTTGCAGGTGGTTTCTTTGAACACTTGGAGAGAAGTGGCAAGAGCAATAGTTTGTATTCTATTTTTGCTTTGCCTGCTTACTGTACTATTCAAAAGCAGCAATAGGTTGTCCTTTGTATCCTTATTCTACAGGTACAAGTGGTTCCCTGGCAGGAAGAGAAGTGGAAGGGGTGTGGGGATGAGGAGAGGAGCAAAAAACCAAATCCAGTCATAAAGTCCACTTTAGGCTAACATTCTGAAGTGAGTAATTCCCACTTCCACAGTAATGACTGTGAAAGCTGTCCATTTCAGTGGTGGTAGAACAGGAGCTCTAGAGCCACAGCAGCCAGCCTGCTGTCCCAGCCCTTTGTAGGGGCTTGGGTCATTTGAACAAGCCAAGCACTGGGCATACAGACCCAAAGAAAGTAAAGGTAACACCCAGCTCGTCTTTGAGTGGAGAGCATTGCAGAAATTCTTATGGTTATTGTTACTGCAATAGGAATTCCTGTGGTTCTCGGTTTCTGTACCCGACGTTGAGAAAAGATCTCTTCATGCCACCACCTTTCACTGGAAACAATGTTGTTTTGTTTGGAGTTTGTGGGGGCATGTTTTCTAGTATGGAGAAATTAGTTGAGTGTGCGTGAAACAGTTTCGCAATCTTGTGGCATCTTCAGTGGGAAGTGAAGTGACAAGTTAACTGGCCTTTATATATACACAAGGGGATTAGAAATGCAAACTTCCAGACGAAGATGGGAGTTTTCTGTAATTTTTATTACTATTTAAAAAAAAAAAAGAAAATGTATGTCCATCTAGGTAAATGTTGTGAAATGTTTGGAAGGGGGAATGGCCTGATCGCTCTGCTGAGAATTACTTTTTTTTGTTTGTTGGTGGGGAGAACGGTGCTTGTTTTCCTGTCATTCAGACTTTCTATTATAAGTCAGATTTATGTGAAACTAGCATTTCTATAGAAGTGACTTCAGGCTTACATTTCGAATAGGAGTGCAAGCCAGTCTTAAAGTCGCATGCAATTTGCTTCATCACTGTAATGGAAAGGTGCACGATGACAGAAGTAGAGCTGACTTAAAGGCATTCACCTTTGACTGGGAAATCCTCATGAATTTCAGTACATGGTTGGACAGATACTTGTTTGTCCTTGTGTTTCTTGTGTTCTTGTTTCTTTTGCAGAAAATAACTTAAAAAAATTACCTTTTGTAGTTACGGAGTGTTGCTGTGGGAACTGCTTACAGGAGAAGTTCCTTACCGTGGCATTGATGGCCTCGCTGTGGCTTACGGAGTAGCTGTCAATAAGCTTACTTTGCCCATTCCATCCACCTGCCCCGAACCATTTGCAAAACTAATGAAAGGTATCCATGTTGTTTCTTCCTATGTATTTAAATAGTTATATTTTGGGGGTTTGAGATAGTCATGGAGTTGCCAAATAAACACCTCATTTGATAGTGTGCTGTGTACTGAGTATTTTGTTTTTCTTTACACAGCATTCTGGTGTTACAGAGAGTTGGGTGTGTTCCTGAGGGAAACAGTGTTACAATGTTGCATTTATGTTTTCCAGTAGCAAGGGTACAGTTTTTGCTCTGATCTCACAGATTTTGTTGTACATTGAAATTGCATTAATTTTCCTAAATTACGGGATTATACTACAGATTAATACAAGATAAGATTAAAATCCCAAGGGGAAGAATTGCAAATGCCATTTTTCTTCATTGATTTCTTCCTGAGTGTCAAAAATGTTTTGGAAATATTTTAGTGAGAAATAAACGTTCCTTGCTAATGGCTATTTCCTTGTGTTTAATGAATTTTTCTACCTTTTATATGTTTCCCTTCTGTACAATACTGCTAGTTTTACTCTTTCAGATGCTAAAGGTAGACATGAAAAAAAATTTACAGTTAATACAAAAGCAATCCTCTGAGTACAAGTAGGTACATGTCACCTCTGTAAATTGAGACGGGACTGGGGAAGTCTTGCAGGTAAAGAGAACACATTAGGACTTGAAATGCAGTAGCAATTAACTTGAAATTCAGGTAGTTCTTCAAAAAGTTCTATGTGCTGTTAAAAACTGACAGGATTTTGATAAATTCTAGAATGCTGGGAACAGGACCCTCATATCCGACCATCGTTTGCCTTAATTCTTGAACAGCTTACTGCCATTGAAGGGGCAGTGATGACTGAAATGCCTCAAGAGTCTTTCCACTCCATGCAAGATGACTGGAAATTGGAAATTCAGCAGATATTTAATGAATTGAGGACCAAGGAAAAAGTAAGTTGATTTTTTCCAATTGCATGGCAGTGAAGGAAGGGAATGTATGTGTATGTGTATTTATGTGATACTGCAGTTTTGAACTTTTGAATTGTTACTTACCAATGTACTCATGCAAATATACAGACAGTTGAAAAGGAAAGATATCCACACGTGTCTCCCCAAAGAAAACAGGTTGTAGAGCTGTAAATGTGGCATTCTAGGCTCTTTTTTAAAATGTTTTCTTTTTTTCTTGTATGTTTGTATGTATCACTTAAATTGAATTTATCCCTTAGCTAATCTTTGACTGCAAATTTTCAGCTACTGTTGAACTTTCTCCTCAGCTGTGAGAATGAAAAGCCTTTCATCCTGTTATGTGACTCTATCCCATGGCTTCTTTTCCAAAAACGGAACAGTGCTTTTATCTCTCTTCTTGCTGAATAGACTGATCATATGGATGCCTTTCAATGTTTCAGTTTGGGACATATTCTTGCCAGATATTAATAAGGTCAAACTCATACACATGAATCAGCAAATCCAATTTCTTTTGTTTATTACTCAGATTTGTCACTGATCTTCTTTCTCATGTCACGATATGTTTGTACTAAATGAGTACTCACTGTCAATTCTCTTTGTCTTCTCTTATACTTACTTCAAGTTGGTTTTAATCACACAGAGTTTTTTATTTTCCTTTAGACAACTTGATAGGGTAGCAGTTGGAATAGGCCAGGTGTGCTCTTGAGTCCCTGTTAGAAATGCCTCTGGAAGAAACAGATTCCTTCTTTGTGGGTGTTTCTTGCAGTATAATTATTGCCCAGTATATATTTGCTGTTAGTTTTCATAAAGTGTTAGTAGACAAGGAAGACAATTACTGAGATGCAGTGACTTGTGAAGAAAATTTATAGAAGATGTAGTCACTAACTTTGACAAAAGCAAGAACTAAACTCTTGTCTTACAAGTCACCGTTTGTAGCCTTTGTCCTTCACTTATTCTCATCAAATGTCACAAATGGCAGTATGTGGATTTTTGGCTAATGTTGGGTGTGGTATTACATATGCACTGTAATATCAGCATAGTGATATTAGAATTTACTGATCACCCATAAGACTGAAGTGTTATTACATACTTGCTATCTATTGTTTCTTCTACCCTCTGCATTTCCCTTTTCCATTTTGGTTCGCAGAACTGGATAAGTATGTGGTCTGCTCTGCCTGCAGTAGGCATACAGTGTGCTAGAGCTGAACTGTGTGCCTCAGTAGCTGTCAGAGCTCTTCTTTTGCAGTTGAGTTATAGTCCCTCTACAGAGAGTAGAGGCTTCCTTTTTTTACTTGCCGTGGGGTCACCAGCTACTGTGTTCACTTGCCTCAACCTGCCATAGAACATAACTCTGTTTTTGGCCCCTCCAGCAACTGCTCAACCAACCATTTTCCTCTTTTTACTCTGGGAGCAATTGTTAGAGGCCTTCCTGTTCAGGTTTTTTGTTTATTTTTTGTTTTTCTGGAGGCATTAGTCTATTATGAGATTTCCTATCCAAGAAAAATCTGGCTAAATCAAGTTTAGGATTAAATAAGCAGGTGAAAAGGTTTGTGAGGAGAGTCATATTTTTGGTGCAAAAGTGAGTTAAGCTCAGGGAGGGGAAAAGATAAAATGAAATTTACTTTTTATATGCCATAGTAAGTACATCTCCAGAGGCGTCTACCCTAACGAGGTATACTTCTTTAAGATTGAAAACCTGTGACTTTGGCTTAGACAAGATTTTCATATATATGAGGTTTTTTAATTTGGCACATTATCAATTTTGCTGTCAGCTACTAGAGAGAAAGTAATGTCTGTAAAGTATTTATATAACAACAATAATAATAATAGTACAAAAATGCTCTGCATGGAGTCTCATTCCTCCTGTAAAAGAGGAACTTCCGTAGCTGGAGGAATTTCCTCAAGGGCTTACTGCAAATGAGTGATGATGACGCCTACTTGAAGAGAAGATCACAATCTTGTTTTGACAAATGTTCTTGAGCAACTTAAATACAAAATTCTTTCCAAGCTTCCTTAAAATGGGTGTTTTAATTGTAGAGCAGTGTGGAAACATTGCATAACTAATTGCACTAAGTCTGTTTTTAATTAGTTTATTTGGAAAAGAGTAAATACTTAATCTCTTATTGAGGAAACACTTTTACTTCTTCTAGGCTGTCTACCATTTCAGTACAGGCCCTCAGTTTTTGCCTGGTTGCTGAGCTTTATGGAACCTGGATTTGAGGGCTGTGAAAGAGGGAAAATCAGCAGTGTCTCCTAATGTACCTTTATTCTTGTACTAAAGCAGTAATAAAGATCTTTGCTATTTAAACTCTAAGATATCTTTTTTCTAAGTCTGAATTCATGTAGTTTCTGCTTTCAACCCTTATTTTAGGTTGTCCTGTTTTGAGTGGACAGGAGGAGGAGGAAAGTGAGGATTTGCAGGAATCTCTAAATTAAGTTATTAAATATCTTTAAAAATGTAAAACCAAAGCAAACAGAGGAACACAACCCAAAGGCTTACTTGCTGGTATGAAGTTCCTTTGAATTTCCAAGAGGCAGAATTGCCTTTAGCGAAACAGTATGTTAAGCGGGTCAGTTAAAAAAAAATTTGTTTCCAATATTATGTTGAAACAAGCTCACTCAAAATTAGTATACCATATGAAATTTGTCAGTCATATCAGTTAAATTTTAAACCCATGATAAGCAGTGTACATGTGCTATAGCTGTAAAAATCCTAAAAAGTATCTTTCAGAAGAACAGACACTTCTCACTGAACCAGTTTGCTTCAGTGCCAGCCTGACGTTTGACATCCATGGTCTTTTTGGCAAGAACATTTGAACATCCCCTCATTTGAAAACACTGAAGTAATGTAGTTCAGGAAGTAGTTTTTTTGCTTTCACTGTATGAAATAAAGAATTTTTCTGCCATACAACTTTGCTGGATACCAGTGTGCAGAAGTAGGCAGTCTGCTCTGAAATAAAAACAAAACAAAGACAAACAAAACCAAGCAATGCCACAATTATAAAATTGTGTAGTGACAAAATTAATTAATTTTAAATAGAAATAAAATTCTTAGATATCCTGAACTTTTAGCATAGCTTTATTTCAAATGATGGTTTTCTGAGTTGAATTTCAGTTTCAAGCCAGGTGGAATTTACAGAATCATATGAAAAATATATGTAGTGAGAAACATATACAGTATGAGTCACGTTCAGTTCTCCTTTTCCTATACTTTCAGTGCAGTATTATTAGCAATGTAGACTATAAGTGTTCTGTGTAACTCTGTTTCCTGTGTAATACGCCTCACACTATGAAGGAAGGTCTAAAATTAGGGAGGTCTTAAATTTCAGATATATTTTAACAGTTTTTGGAAGCTGAAGATAAGATAATTTTAAGATGCTAGGTTTACAGCTGTCTAGCCTTGGGTATTCATTTGCCCTGAAAAATTAACTAGCTTCCTTACTAAAGTTTTTCCTTTTCCAAAACTGAAAAAGAATAAAAGAGGAACAGCTTTTCTGAGAGTGGTGGTTGAGGAGTCTGTGTGCTGTAATTCAGTGGTTAGTAGCTGTTTGATGTTACAGATACCTGCTAGATTTTAATTAAGAAACAGCTGTCTTATGACTTAGTTTATCCTGTTGCACTAATCCACATTCTGTGTAATACTGATTGCTTTTCTAGATAGAAAAGTGCTACTTAATACATGGCTGAAAAACAGGAAAGGTTAGAGAATTTAAGATAAAGGCAATAATTTGTGTATTCGTCAGGTCATTGGCTTTGTAAAAGCGTAGGAGCTATCCAAGAGCAGCCCTCATGCTGTGCAAGAGTTTCTCATCATGTGAAATACTTGAAGCACATTTACTGCTGGGCTGTTAGCTGATAATCTTTGACTGCATGTGTTGTCTCCATTGGCACTGCTTACCTGCTTTAAGTAAAGTGACTCAAGTTAGATAGCTAAAAGGAAATCTGTGTAATGCTTGATTCTTAATACAGAATCTTGGTTTGTTCAGAGTGGACAACTTGCAGAAGATTGTATGTGCATGTTGCATGTAGATAGTGTATCATAAAAATAAATCAGGAAGCAACTGATTGTGCAACCTACTGTGCACCTATTGTAGAACCTACTGTGCACTTCATATGTCCTTTAATACTGCCTTCACATTATTACTTAGTTTTGCTTTTGTGCACCTTGTCTTCAGGAGCTTCGATCACGAGAAGAGGAGTTGACAAGAGCAGCTCTTCAGCAAAAATCTCAAGAAGAATTACTGAAGCGCCGTGAGCAGCAGTTAGCGGAACGCGAGATCGACGTACTGGAGCGTGAGCTGAATATCATGATATTCCAGTTAAACCAAGAGAAACCCAATGTAAAGAAGAGGAAGGGGAAGTTTAAAAGAAGCCGGTTAAAACTTAAAGATGGACACAGAATTAGTTTGCCTTCAGGTCTGCAATGTTTTAAAAGTTCACAGTATATGTAATGATTAAATATGCCAGCTTCTTCAGTTCCACGGTTCATTTTCAGTGTTGGCTACTATTTCGTTTTGTTGCCAGGTTCTTCTACTGTAATGCACAGAAGGGTTTGGTAAGAATTGTATAGTTCCCTCCTCACAAGGAAACACCCTTCACATATCATATTCTCATGGAGTAGTCCTCATTTCATCTGCAAGAATATTTCAGCTACAAGTTCATCCCATTGGAGGGAAAGGTCACTAGCATGAGAGCCACATGATTTAATACTGGTCCGAAGTTCAGACTTTTGTTATCATTGTTTCTGTACAGACAGAAAAGTACTTTTTAAGTACATGCCAGAACTTTCTAGCATGATCAAGTATGAATGCTGTTTGCCCTAAACTTGCAAATACCGAGCAAAAAAACAATGCTTCGAAAGGGCTGGGGGTACAGGTGCAGGAGGTCCAAACTGCACACTTAGTGCAGTCACAGCTACAGCACAGCAGTTACAATCTTCAGCACCTTTTTTCTTGTAAGAAAACATATTAATACCAGCAGCAGATGATTTCAGTATACAAATACGCTGTAATTTGAATGTTAGAGCATTTCATTCTACACATGAATGCATTAAAATGCCCCCTTTGCAAAGGAGGCGCATTTGTAGGCAGTGAGGGTCTTTCAGTTCTTAGGGGCTGGTTTAGAGGTGCCATTTTAATGTTGCCACGGGATAGCACTACACAAACTCAAGGTTTCACCAATGGTTGGAAAGCCTTCATTAGTGTTACCAGCATCCTGGGGTTGATGGGCTTCCTTTCAGTGGCTTCCAGGTCAAGTCTGTCAGTTTATTGCAAATGCGGTAAAAACTTGATGCTGTGTGAACGCAAGTCTGACCAAATTGTAGCTGTCTGGTAGCTGGAAAGACACAAAGGGGGCAGTAATATGTACTGTAGTATTTCGGCACTACTGAAATAACCTTATTTTTCCTTACTTTAAAAATGGCAGCAAATAAGATAAAAGTCATCCTACAGCCTCCCAGACAAACATGTTAGATTTATGGTTTTTAGTTAGATTTATGCTGGATTGCAAGCTTCAATTGAATATTTGGTCCTCTGTTTCTAGTTCTGCTTATATTTAACTTGAAACAGTGATAAAATAAAAACTTCCGTTCAGAATAGCGATTAGCTCCTTGTTATCAAGAACATCCAGATGAACTTGTCCTTGCGACAGTTGTATTTTAAGAGTAGTGTACAATATAATTGCACTGATGATGGGGATTAGAGTGGCATATTTTTAAGTTTAATTTCATGAATTTTTTCTTCCTCAATATTTATTGTTCTTTTTTTTACTATTTTGCTATAAATATTTGTAATTCTGTAGTTTGCTGTCATGATTTTCTGACATTTCTGACTTTTCTTGGTTAATACTTTTTTTAATGGTTTATATGAATTACATGTTAAAAAAAATAAGGCAAATCTGATTGCCTTGAGTATTGATTCATTTGAGATGAAATACAGAGGGGTATTTTTTGCCCCACCTGCGACAACCAAAAAGATTGAATAACAGCTTGTGGTATGGATGTATCTCAGATCAGGTCCACTTGGACCTACTTGCTGTTGTTCATGTTCTTGCAAACCTTTCACATGAAGGTGTGAAAATCCTGCCTGTTTGACTCAAAATCCAAATTGTTACATTTAGAGTTTTTCAATGTTTTTAATATGTATATCTCTTCCATGTATAAATAAATTACATATAATGAATATATATCATGTATTTATAATAATATTCATAATATTACATATAATTATATATATAATGAATATATATATTACATATATTCGTTACATAACTTTGTTTTAAGAAGTGTAGCAGCATGTTCTTCTGAGTTTTTTATTCAGAACATTAAAACTGATTTGTTTTGCTCTCTTACAGACTTCCAGCACAAAATAACAGTGCAGGCATCCCCCAATCTGGATAAGAGGAGGAGTTTAAACAGTAACAGCTCTAGTCCATCAAGTAGCCCCACAATAATTCCTCGTCTTCGAGCTATACAATGTAAGCCTCCACTTACTTGATCAATAGAGAGTGTTCCATATACTTACTGAAATGTTGGTAGTAGTATAGGATTCCGGGCAGATTTCTGTCTTATTTTCACATCCCTTGATTGGTTCTAACAGTTGCAACTTCTTTGGAAGGGGGGATAATCTAACTAAAATGCTAAATAATTTTCAGTAATTCAAAATGATTGTGAATGCTTTAGATGGTGTCTTTACTTAATTACTTTGGGAACAAAATTATAAACTGACTGGGATAAAACAATGATGAATCAAAATTTATGACAAAAGGCAAAGTATCACATTTAGAAGCCAAGTAAGATGGAAAACAAGTTTTTATTAGGTATTGGAGTTGATAAAGGAAAAGAAGGGTTCAGAGTGTAAGGGAGTCTTGTAACATGGAAAGACCAAAGAATGAGCCAGTAACCCAACTTTGTTATGTCAAAAGAGAATCAAGCTTTAAGCAGGTATAAATCCAGAAGAAATCTTGCTTTAGGTTTTCTGAAGACAGGAAAAAGAGACAGAAATAAAATTGTGGGTACATTTGTACGTCTACATTGTTATGTATACTGATGACAGAAAGGAAAGTATGTTCATGCTCACGTAGTGGAGGTACCAGGAATATGATTGTGTTATTACAGAGAAGCATGCATTTATATTTGAGAATGACCTATAGACAGACAAAACAGTTCCTACAGGATTCACTGCTTGCATTTGTATTGTCTGACCTATTGTGCAAAGTAGATTGTCTAATTATCCATATTCAGAGAAGGAATGCCTTAAGCTTCTCTCTCTTTATGAAATCAGTGGAACCTGTTCCAGCTGATTGCTTATGGATGTTGGCTATCTTCTCTTGAAGTCATAGTCACCTGTGAGGGAGATTACTTCAGAATCTGGCTTTGTCAGCTATAAATGAGGAGAAGGAGAAATCAGAATGCATGAGGATTTTTTCCATACTGTTCTGTAGCTAGTCTAAAGATAGACTGATTTTCAAACCAGCCAGAAACTTGGTTTAGAGTTTGGCTAGAAATCAGATATCTCATCTCCTTTGGAACACCTCTGCCTTATGAAATCTTTTGCATTGTTAATGTCTAAAGGGGAGACATTGTCTTCTCTGGCACTTCAGTATGTGTTTGAGCTGCAGTGGATACAGTTGGCAATGGGCAAAGGCCATTACTACCCATGTGCTGTGGATAAAGGAGAGAGGTGGACAAACCCTGTCTTGCTTTTCTTAATGAAAATTAGAGATGGAAGGAAAATTAAGTGGATTTTTTTACAGGTGTTAGCTGTCAGAGTATCTGTGTTGCCAATAGTTTCCTGTCCTCAAACTGTGGTGGATTTTTCTGGTTGGTTGGTTTGCTTTGCTTTTTGCAGAAAGGTAAAGAAAAGCTTTTCTTAGTAAAATGTCATAATTACACATAAACAAGACTGTCTCATTTTATCTTTGATCCTTCTTGCTCTGCAAAGAAATGCTTGGAAATGAAGCAAATGTCAGGTATTGGCATGGTTCTGAAAACTTGAATTTTCTGTGTTTGCTTTTTTAATTGCATAGCCTTGTGTAAGCTATAGCAGTGCCACTCCTTGCATGTATACTAAGTGCCACTGGGGATATTTTTTTTTTTTTTTTTTTTTAGCAGGCATTTGTATTCATAGGACTTGAACATGCAGGACAACGTAGAGGCTGTCATTTAAAAGAAGTACATGTCTGCTTCTGAGTTTGGATCCTTAGGTTTTACCTAAAAGCTTATCAGATATCTCAGGAGTATCTAGCTGAAACAATTTAGCTTCCACACCCATCTGCACCTGTGCAAAATAAATTCCCTTTCCCACAATAATATTTTATCTTGATTTAACTTCAAAGTGTCTTTGTTTCAAGATGACTTGCTCAAATACAGGTGATTTGAACGGGCATATATAACAACTGCTTACTTGACTGCTTCACTTTGTTGTGAGCGAGTCTAGCTTTCAAATCGAAACGTTAAGTTAAAATAAAAATCTAGTTAATTTCTTATTAAAGCAAATTCTGCTGATTTTAAAAGACATTTTGGAGGGAGGAGGAAAACCACTAAGGTACATACTCCACAGGAATGTGGTTGAAAATGGGAGAGTGTAAGGTAGGTAAGTGTAGTGCTGTGCTACAGGGTGAGCTGTGCTGGCGTGAAGGTGTACCGCGAGGAAGGAGGAGATTCTGGACAGTGAAGGAACAGCAGAACCATGGACATGTAAATGCCACCTCATTTATCATGCTGTTATAACTGGCTGCATTGCTGTTTTCCTAGGTCTCTCCATCATACATGTAAGCATGCCATCATGATACCAAGCTAATTATTCAGTTAGTCAGTGGCATGTGAAAATCTGCCTTCCCAGGCCACATCCTATAAAGAGGATCCTTTAAACCCTACCATAAAAACCCATCATCAGAAGATGCTTGATGCCTTTATAGATCCAGGATTTATGACCTAAAGATAAAAGTATGAGGGAAATAGTTCTGCTTCTGAAATCAATTTGACTAAGATCTCTACTACATTCTCTTAATTCTTCCTCAGTGATTCCAAAAACAGGTACACACACAGCTAATGGCCGAAGAAACAGTGTATATGTGTACCAGCAAGATGTAGATATCACAAGTGAATGTGAACTTCCCAATGGGGTTGTGAAAAAAGGCAAGATTCCTTTATGTTTCCAAGGTGCTGGTTCTGTTTAATTTATCAGCTGAGACAGTGACAGACTAAGCATTTAATGGAGGCTAGACACTTAAAAGTATAATTTGTTTTGGTGTAGTGAGAAGGAAAATGTTAATCATGGTCACAATTGGATTATTCTGTTTCATTTGATACCAGTTGTCCACAGAATGTGTTTTCTTCATTGAATTTAAGTGCTCAGTCTAACTCACTTGTCTGAATTACCTAAATATAAGGTTCTCAGTTGAAGGAAGCATGGAAAATATGATTGCTTTGCTGCTTTGTCTTCAATCTGGGTCTCTTGTCAGCTCATAAATTACTTTTCTTTCTTGCTCATCTTTTTGGATCATTGAAGTTTGTGTGGTGGTTTTTCTAAAAGAAAAAAAATATCAATTTTTCTTCTACTCTTGTGCGTTATTGTGTTCAAATCATTTTGCAGTGCAGAAGATACTCTGTTCTATCAAAATATTTTGCCTTTAGAAATAGTATTTATATGTGTGGGGTTTTTGTTCTTAAATCCAATCTCTAGTAACTTCAGATGAAAGCAACAGAACTTGGGGAAGGAGCACAACTTACCACCAAGAAGAGTTTGAAGATGTGAAGAGAAATTTTAAAAAGAAAGGTTGTACATGGGGACCAAGTTCAGTTCAAACAAAGGATCGTGCAGATTGTAAGGACAAGTATGTCTACTACATTTTGGTTTTCTGATAGTACTAAAGCATTCTTGGTGACGGAATCACTGGCATAGGTAGTGAGTGAAAAAAGTTCTGCTGTCTCTAGTTACAGCAAAAACTCCTACCTTTTAATTAATTTAGAAATTACATTAATAAGGAGTAGCTCCCCCACTTAGACTTGAGGATAAAACACCTGCTTACCTATTACCCTTTATCTCTGTTTTTTGAGATTTGGAACATACTGGGATGCTGAGCTACCAATGCATACCAGACATTCATGGCCTGTCTTTCTTGCCCTTCCTCACATTGATTTGAGGAATTGCAAGCATGGCCCCCACTGGGTACTTTCAGTATGATTAAGTAAGACTGACTGATTTGGCATATGTGAGGCACAGTTCACACCAGCAACATCATTTATGCTGACAAACAGAGGGTGAAAGGGTTATGAAAATCAGCTGGACAGCTTCACTTGCAGATTATTTTTTCCAATGACTCAAAACTAGAGATTAGCAGCTTTTCTGAAGTAAGAAATTCTTTCCTTTGTTTGTCTAGTTTATACAATTATTTATAGTGCCTTTTTTATTTTTCTTGGTAGGGATAACTGCTCATTTACCCGTGTCAGGAGTTGGTTCCAGATGATCAGTTGAAACTGGCTTTATATTATTTTTGTTTTTTTAAAGTCACTGTGTTTAATAAACTTACAATATTTACATCATTTCTTTGACACAATGAAACTGTTGCCAAGGTTTTCACAAACTTGTATTGCTCAATAGGTAGCGAAGGCCCATTTTTCATTGGCTTTCTTTTTAGGTATGAAATTTTTATCATAAAAAGAATACCTGACATTAAGGCACATTTACATTTATAGTAATATGATTCAATGCTACTACATCTTTTTTTTACCTTTGGAAAGGTTTTCAAGTTCTGTACTACAGGTTTATAGTTTGAAAAAAAAAATTTCTCACAAAGTTTGTGAGCATGGTATCTTCTATAATCTCAAAATAACTATTATTATTGCAGAGTAAGACCCCTTTCAGATGGCAGCAACCCTTGGTCAACTGTTTTATTGAAAAATCAGAAGGGTGTTCCCTTAGCTTCACTATTTGTGGACCAAGGTAAGAGCTATTTTTGAAAATGTGAAAGTAGTCATATAATAGCATTAAGATTACCTCCAGTGTTATAAATTGTATTGCTTGAATTCCTTAAGGATTATGCAGATTATTATAGGAGTAATCATGCTGCCAACCATTTTCCTCTGCAAAAAACCCCTATATTTACATCATTAGCAACTAAGAAATATACATAGTTGGTAAGCAGAACCTTACAGAGATTTTTCCCATATTTTTGAGTTGCAGGCTGCTCTGTATATGAGATCTGCAGTCACCACTTTTTTGTTTCTTTTAAAAATAACCTCAATCATTAGTTGTCTTGACATTTAAATAATTTGTGATGGCATTGTTGTGGGATCTGCATAGTTGTTGAAAAAATGCATAGTTTTTTAAAAACCTGTAAGCCCTGATATAGTCCCAGATATTAATTCCCTGTTTTTTTTAAAGGAGACCTGTTATCTGAATTTTCAAGACAAAAATGTAGATTTCAAATCTTAAAGTGTTTTAGACAACATGTTGCTATTTACAGCTAAAATCACAAGGAAAAACATACTTGGTCCCCTTAGGATCAGGAACATAATAGCTGCATGTTGCTTTTTATGTCCATTACTATAATGGGCCATGACGATAAAATATTCATAATAATTTTAAAGTTTGCACACCCTTTTTCTATACTATGGATTCTCTTATCTGAGAAAATTAAGTTACCGGTGTCAGGAAAAAAGCCTGGGATATAACCTGGTGTCCATACCAGCAGCTAGATTTATGCCATCTGGAAGAGGAAATAGTGAGCTGCTTGGACACTGCTGGAAAAAGGCATTTTAATCTTCCTGTATTCCAGTAAGGGTATAAATCAAGTCTTCACAAATAGTAATTTTATGGATTTATTAGCTTACTACTAAAACCCTGCATACAAAGTTAACATATTTGAATTTCAAATACAAAACTGTGTTTATTCTCTAGCATTCAATAGTTTATAATAGAATAACACATGTAAGTCAAATAATACCTCCTTTTTATTTGTCATTAGGTGTAAGACGTCAAATTTACTTTTTGCTCCAGACCACCATGACCTAATGAATTAATTGGAAAAATTTCTAGTAACTGACTGGATTTTGGAACTCAGCTTAATTGAAAGTATTGCAAAGAATATATTCCAGATCTTATCCGGTAGTTTGTATATAGTAAATTACTTCTCTGTAATCTGTACACAGAAATATTTTTTGTATAATTTAAAAAGCATTATCAAAGTGTTGGAAACACCAAGAGGTTTAGGCATAGAATGTGTTTCTGAAACTCAAAATGTGAGTCTGAGCTTCTGACAGCATTTAAATGGGTTGTACAGTATCCTTCAAGGTTAATACTCATGCATTTTAAAGGAAATGATGATGTACATATGCAGACATGCTAAACAGTTGAATTGCAGTCTTAAAGGATACTGTGATGTTTTACAGGTGCATGTGCTGATAAGAAACTTATCCCTGAAGGTTTGGACAGTAAAAGACCAAAGCCAATTAAGTTGCCCAATCAGGCCTATATTAATCTACCTCTTTGGAAAGATGATCAGGGAGAGAATACAGTAGAACATGAGAGCTTTGAAGAAGGAACCTCTGCTAGTTCTACCAATAGTACTCCTCAGATGACACCTACAAACAGTCTGAGCAGGACGCTGCACAAAAAGAAGACTGATTCAGTGCTGTATGGCTGTGCTGTCCTCCTTGCATCTGTTGCCCTGGGCTTAGATATCAGAGAGCTGAACAAATCGCAGGGTCCAGATGAGCTCTTGCCTAAAGATGAGAAGAAGAAACGTGATGGAATATTTCAGCGTGCTTCAAAATTCCGCAAGAGTGCCAGCCCTACACGACTGCAGTCCAAGAAAGAGGAAACAAGTACTCCATCCCTAAATCCAGCTGCAGATACTGTGAATCTTCTCTCTATGCCCTCCATTTCCACAAAATGCCTACTTCAACCTGACAGTGAAGATGCTTTTGTAAGCACTGTGCTTGGTGATTGTGATCGATGTAGTTCCACTGATAACTTTTCGTCTCAAACTTCTGAAAGTAAGAGAGAACAGAGGATACAGCTGGCTCCTAACACAGTTTCGACACGATTGAAAAAACAGCCTTTTAGTCTTGGTCTGAAACAAGAGTCTCAAAATGTGCCGAAAGATTCCTCCACAAAGTTAAGTATATTGGGTCACAGACGAACCTTATCAGATGGGAACCATTTTCAGACCACAGGTGGGTAATTAACTTCCATGAATCTCTACGTTAAGCTGCTGATAAAAATTTAAGCTCAAAATAACGCCTTCAAATCTGGTTTACATTTAAATGGATAAGCTCATGATCAATGAGTTTTTGAAAAGAAGTTCTGAATTTCAATACTGATATTCTGGGGTGGCTTAAATGTAATATTGTTTGTGGTACTCTATGCATGTGTAATTCCTCATAATAACTGGAGAAGTTCATCGTGCTTTATTGGAGTATTAATATCCACCCAGTTACTGGGGGGTTAGTGCTTTCTCTCTACATCTCTTTTGTAGCAATAAAAAATAAATTGTGATTGCCAGTAGCAGTGAGTATAGATGCAAACATGTTACTTGAGCACTACTGGTCTTGTCTTAGGAGATTCCCCACAATGTACAAACCTCTTAATTTTTCTGGTGGAAGAAAAGCCACTAGTGTTTATGGCAAGCCAGTTTTACAAATGGCAAAGAATTCAAGAAGTCACATAGTTTAAATTTGTGGTTTTTATGTTTGGGCTTTCTTTCCCCTAGCTAATGGAGTTGCTTCAACCAATGATGTCTCCAGACTCCCAGTCCTGTCAGTTCCTGGAACTCTGCCCTCTCCATCTTTTCAGCAAGGAAGCAATCACAGTGGTGTTTCAAATGAAAAGCAAAGCACTGTCAATACTATCTCAAGGCCTCGACCTTCTTCTCTAAGAAGTAAAATCGATGCATGGCAGATTATTCCACGTGTTATTAAACCAAACTCTAAAGACTCTGAATGTTTAGAGGGCAATGTAGTTCCAAACATTAACATCTTGTCAGATGCTGAGGAAAGAACTAACTGCCACATGCCCTCATTACTTGATATTGATGTGGAAGGTCAAAACAGAGACTGTACTGTGCCTTTATGCAGAATGAAGAGCAAAACTTGTCGGCCATCTATATATGAACTGGAGAGAGAGTTTCTGTCGTGAGTGCCTTTCATTTTAAAAATGTTTTCTTCATAAAGGGGAACAAATATAAAATTCTTGTCCATCTAACACTTTGTGCTGCTGTTTTCTGATGTACTGTGACAAATAGTACCAAAATTATTAAAATGGGCAGCTAATTAAGTGTAGTGGGTACCTTTTTCAAATGTTACTTGGAATCCCAGCTAGTAACTCTAAAAGCACAATGCTGCAGAACAGTATTCTACGTGAACTTCGTGAGTATATTTTGAATGACTAAAATAAAATGCCCACCTCCCTCTGCAGTGTCACAGAAGTTTTCTTTAGGTTTGAGAGGTTTTGCTAGAAATTTAACTTTCTCACATTGGAAAAATGAATGACATATAGAGCGAGGTTGTGTTCTGTCAAGAAGAGTTTCACCTAGGAAGTGGTGGTCTGCAGTTTGCCTCTGTGGCCTGTAGGTTCAGGGAGAGGGACAAGGGGTTTAAGGTGCTGGTACAGGTGGCTGTGTTCACTCCTCATTAAGGACGTGGTTACTTGCTGGCATTTGATACTGAAATTGGTTAAGAACCACCAGCTGAATTTTCAGTTTTTGCCTTTGGTTATTGTGAGAACTTTCAACTGTGTGCTTTGGTTTCTCCAGAAAGTTACACTGCTTGTATAAACATTTAGGTTTCAGCCACCATATCGATTTGAGAGGGTAAACTTCAGTATTGCGATTGGAGTAAAGGTATTTGACATACTTTGTAATGTGAAACAACATTCCTTGTAGGTAAGGATACACTGGAACGTAAATATTTGTACTCTTAACCTTTTGAAGACTACAGTGTTTGCACTGAAAGCAATATTCTTGGGTTTGAATTTTTCATTTGTGGTGGAGGGGTTTGCCCCACTTCTTGTTTTTTAAACTCTGCTGCACCTTGTATTGAAGAAAGTTGGTGGGTTTTCAGGATAATTGGTTTTAAGTGAGCCAATGGTGCATTTTATTGCACTTAATTTTAAAACTGCTATAATTTAATATGAAATCTTTCAGTATAATCTCTGTAGCTTTTCTTCCTAAGGTACTACTGAGTGCCTGCTTATTTGTATTTAGGAATCAAAAGACAGAAACAGATGTGCTTGACTGGTTTTCAGTGATAGAAAGTTTCCAGAAAATTCCAAGTAGTTAACTGTGGGGGGAGGAACATTTAGCTTTGATAACACTGGTAGTTTAATTTTTTACAGTATCACTAAGTGAATGATTAAATAAAACCAAATGTACAGTATACTTTCCCTGATGAAAGCATTTTTAGAATTAAAGGAACATCCCTCCTTTTCCAGAATTTGGAGTCTTAATTTTGCAGATCATTTGACATTTAAATAGTTTTCATAAGTAAAATTAGATAATGTTAGACTAAAACTACTGTGTTCCCATCAGAATACTGTTTTGTTAAGACCTGTTTTTAAATGTTTTCTTCTCCTTTACTCTGGGGTCTGGGAGTTCAGATAGAATACACAGTTGCTTAAAGCTTCAAAACCAAGGGATTAAAAAAGGAAGTTTCTGTTCTAAGACTGGTACGCACCACAGTGTCTACCTTGAAGATGGCATACAATTACACAAACGAAATCATGAAGTGTTAATCACACAGAGCAGAACACAGAAAATGCAACTTCTCAGCTCTCAAAGTAAGAATTAAAAAGAATTTCCTTAAAGTATTAGTTTACCAAAAGTAAAGACAAAACCACTAGTTGTCTGTAAATCTAAATGCTTGCATAGCAGATTATTACTACATTTTCTTCAAGCCTGTTTCTGTTGCAGTATTCTTAGTTTTTTGTCAACATGATTCAAGTCGCATACTGTTCTTTGTCTTTTGTTTAAACTTTAATTTCATCAGAACACTTTAATAGATTGTCTATTCCTGTTTTAAGATAAAATGTTTTCATAAAATAAAGTCATGAATCAAATTTTAAGTATAGATTGATAGCACATTTACCTTCAAGGCTTAATTAGAATTTTGGAGCATTATGTATATTTCAACTCTTTCTTGATCAATTATTCCTGTGTAATACTGAGAGAAAAGGAGCTGATTGTATTACATGTTTCTGAAGAAAGTATCTCTATTTAGCTTTCTACAGGAAAATCTCAGGTGCTGAAGTATTTTTACTTGTAAACTTCTGTTAAGTTCTGTTTTGTATTTTTAAGGTTTATATAATTTGAAGTGTTGAATTTTGCACCCTATGTTTTGTAATCAGTAGTATCAACATAAAAAGTTCTTTAAGCTATACTGTTTTCACTTATTAGTGGCTTATCTCTCTTGGAATTAAACAAAGATTTCTATTCCTGTTCAGTGGATAATTTCCCGTAAGATTGGGACATATGATATGGCCAGCCTGATGCATTCTAAGTAATTTAGGAGTTTGTATTCCATCTCTTATTCTGAGACAGTTTAGGTAAGCCATCTCAAATATATCTCTGATGTGATGCAGTTTTTTTAAGCTATAGTCTGTAGTGCTTTATAATTGTTTTTATAGTTTAAAATTATAGGCCAGTCTTCACCGTAATTAAAAAGAAAAAAAAATTATTTCAATCATGGTTTCACTCCGTAATTCACTTATCACCAGAGAAATTTTCTGTAAAGATATGGAAATCTGGTATGCATTAAGTGATCTGTCTTGGTTAAAAGGATATTTATTTCAATGTAGGTTGATAGCCTGACAAAGTAATTTATGTTGATTGTTTTAGCATAAAACTGAAGGTGCTTATACTACAAAGATTAAGATAAACACTTGGTATGCTGTTTTACAAAACCTGATGATTTAAATGTTTTTATTTAAAAAATAAATGTTTTGTAGCTACTGTATTGCAAAGTGACCTGAATTTTCTTGAAAAATATATTTTAATGCTTTCTTAGCACGTACAAAGGAGTTCTCTGGTGAATAAGCAGGAGCTACAGACTATGGCCAACTTGTTCTCAGAAGATTATAATGTAATTGTTACTCTAAGATTAATAATCCAGTATAGTAACATGAACATTCCTGTAGTATTTTGCACTTGGTGTGGGCAGAAACATATGGCATAAACTTGTTTTTTTCTTTCGTGTGACCATAATATTCTTTCAATGCTTTTTACAATATTGGCTGGGTATCTTAGAGGAGATAGAGCAGTGGATATAAATAAACTCAGTATCTGATTCAGCACCAAGAATACAGGTAAGTAATAACATCCTTCTGTTGGGGGGTATTTATTGGGAGGGTCCATTGGTTCTTTGGGGGATTTGGTACTTTGAGGTTTTTTGTTTGTTTTGTGGGGTTTTTTTGGCAAATGAAGCCAGTATTTTCCTAATATTTTTAACACCTTTTGTGAACTTCCCTCTTCCTTAATCATGTCATGGGTGCATTAGCCCATTTTTCAGTTAGGAAGAGAAGGTATCCATTTGCACAGTGACAACAGGCAAGATATAGTGAAATTCAAATAGAATTATGTTGAATTATATATTGAATTTATAAGGTTGCAAGCCCAATCTTATAAAGACATGCCTACACTCAGCTTGCAGTGAGACTGCATAACAAATATTTATGTGGCCTGTGAGTGTCAGTATGGAGGCTAGATTGTAAGCCAAGCTGCAGAAGCAGTTTATTTTATACACAGAGTTACAATGGTAATACAAAGATCTGCATGCAAGTGTGAGGTAATAGAAAAGATCCCGCTGTCACCAGCCACCTTCCTTTTTAATATGACTAATCAGATCACTATGAATGCACTATGAAGAGCTAAGGGGACTCTGTTATCTAATACGTTTTTGATGCAGTTGGTGGTGCTTAAGATTGCAGTATTAGGTATTCTAAAGTAGGTCCAGAGTCCTTGCAAGTGTGTAGTGGAATTCTTCCTGAACAAACCACATATGAGTCAGTTATGTCAATACTATTAGTAATCCAACATGCTTGATATAGATAGTCTGATAAAACAGTTTCTTTAATCAAAAGAAGCACTTTTTAATCTAATAAACTGGAAAATAGAATACAGATCTATGCAGGTAGGATGCTTTTTACTTCCTTTTTACAGGATCACAGGGTCATTTAGGTTGGAAGAGACCTCTGGAGATGAAACAGACTGAGCCTCTCTGATAGAGCAGGCTGCCCAAGACTATGTCCATTGAAGTTCTAGGTATCTACATATCTCCACAGCTTCTTTGGGCAATCTGTTCCAGTGTTTGGCCATCCTCACAGTAAAAACATTTGCTCATGTTCAGATTGAATTTCCTGTTAGTTGAGGGCTTTGCGGTTGTTTTGTTGTTTTTCTTGTTGATTGATTGTTTCTGTTGTTGGTTGTTTTCTTTTTGTTTTGTTTTTTTATTTGTGCCCATTGCCTCTCATCCTGTTGCTGGACGCTGCTGAGAAGACCCTACCTCTCTCTTTACCCCGTTATCAAGTATTTATAAACAATGATAATAAGATCCTCCTGGACTCTTCTCCAGACCCAGCTCTCTCAGCCTTTCCACAGATGCAAGTCCTTTACCAGTCTTTGTGGTGTTGCACTGGATTTGTTGTACTAAGTCCTTACCTTTCTTGTACTGGGAAGCCCAGAACGGGACCCAGCACTCCAGGTGTGGCCTCACCAGTGCTGAGTAGGATAACCTCCATCAGTCTGCTGGCACCCTAACTAACACAGAGAACTGTTGGCTGTCTTTGCTGTAAGGACACATTGCTAGCTTCTGTTCAGCTTGTCCATCAGGATTCTCAGGTAATTTTCTGCGAAGCCAGTTCCCAGATGGTTGGTGCCCAGTGTGTACTGGTGTGTGGGCTTGTTCCTCCCCAAATGCATTTCTACTTCATGAGATTCTTCTAAGCCAAATTTTCCAGGCTGTCCAGGTTTCTCTGAATGGCAGCACAACTATCTGGTGCATCAGCCACTCCTGCCGTTTTAGATTGTCTGTGAACTTGCTGAGAATACACCCTGTCCCAATATCCGTGTTGTTAATGGAGGTGTTAAACTGTATCGACTCTTCTATCAACCCCTGAGGTACTCCACCAGTGACATTTAAACAAGTTATAATTAAAACCATCTCATAGTCATACAATCTAAAATATTTTTCCTAAGTGATTTTGGTAATTGCAATTCTTCAATTGCCTTTTTTTTTTCCATTTCAAAAATAAAGACATAATGACTATTCTCAGATCTAAGCCTTAGTGAATTGCTTCAGTAGTTGAGATTTGGCATCAGGATGACCTGAGTTCAGTGCTGCTTGATGTAACAGCTTATATCTGTTCAAAATACTTGCAGTTTGCTTTAAAAGCAAAGTCATCAATTCACCCTAGGTGACCGAACTAGTCAAACTTCAGTCAGATGTCACATTTGGTGTTACTTCTTTGAGCAGTCATTAATATGAAGTCTCATGCTCCGCAGCACTGCTAAATGGACTTTTTAAAAACATTTGTGTTACATCTGAAAACATCAGTCTTCCCTCCCACCACATAAAGTATGCAGTTACAGGATCTGGCAACTTGAGTCTCTTACACAGACATTGATGAGTACTCCGATCTCTGAAGGGGACGTGGAGAGGGCACAGCTGTGAGCTCCTCAGCAGAACACTGTTAGCACTTCTCCAAAGAAAGGTGCCTAGGGCAGCCATTCCTACTGTAGCTGCTGAATTCTTCCCATGCCAGCTAATTTGCACATGTGCTGTTGTCTTCCTGCCAATTTCAGATATACCTAGATCAGATCTTTGATGTAGCAGTAGTCACCATGAACAGTCTAGTCTTTTGAGGGCTTGCCAGTCCTTATGAAAGCAGGTGGAAGTCTGCAAATTTGGGGTAAAGGAGAAAATAAACAATAGGACTGTTCATTCCCCTCACTGTTTTGCAAATCACTTGCATAATTTGAGTTTCTAAACTCCCTTTTATGGCAGAGGGAATTAGGCAATAATATTTTACAGAGCCTTTTTATTCCCTGCTGCCTTCCAGACCAAAAGTGGTAGAGGCCACTTATTCAGCCTGGTAAATGCTGTCAGTGGTTGGAAAGATGCAAAATTTTATTTCCAAGCCTGATAGAGGTAGTTATGCTAAGAAGCAAGTGAATCAAACATCAGGTGCATCTGCCAGTAGTTTAGGCAAGCCAAAGGTACATACTAAACATATATTGTCCAGTCACGTAAGTTGTATTGAGCACACGGCTCCTGGGAGTGCTGGAGAGTCTCTTGCAGACTACTTCCAGGGAAAGTTGCACCCAGAGGGAATCCACTTCTGTTCCAGAAGTGGCCTTCACATGGTTGCATGCCTTTTTGACTCTGTCATTAGGGAAATGTGTGTCTCCTTCAGTGCATATTCCACCTGAGATGTTTAAGGCAGAAGTAACAGCGATTCTATCACTCTTCTATCACACTTTCATCAAAATAATTATTTTTCTCACTGTAGAACCCCTGAAGTTATTGGCATTGGTGGCTCCACTCTTGATAGCCAACATTCTCATCACCAAGGCCCTGATTAGTTCTTATTTGTGATGCAGCTGCTTGATGGCTGACTTTGGGGCTAAGATACCGACATCCTAGTTTACCCACAAGAAATACTTGTTGGGCAGATACTTGTGGGCAAGGGAATAGCCTTGTCTTATTTATTTATTGTACTTCAGTCAACTTTAACCCACCAAAAGCATATCTTTTAGGTGCTTTTTCAGGTTTGGGTGGTTTTTACTGTGGTGGTTCTTTGGTTAAGCAAATCCTATTGGTTTACAGAAACAAGCTTTTAAGAAGAAAACCTGTACTGCCATTATCTATAGCTAGAAGATGCAAAGAACTGGTACTATCTAAAGCATGTTAAGAGTGTCATAGTATGGAGTCATCACGCTTGATCGCTTTATCGAGTTAGGGAAACTCTACAGAATGACTATGTATATTCTTTCAGGCCTGCAGAACTACCATGAGGTGCCATTTCCACAGCTATACAGTATATTTAGAAGAAAACTGTGCCGATCACCAATTTTTATTTTTTAAACAGGGTTCTGAATACCTTAGAGAAAGTCAGAGGCACTCATAGTGTTTGCATATTATGTGCTTGTAGATAAAAGCAAAGAGAGATACTTGTAGAGCTGTAAATATGCTCCTAGAACAGTTTTTCTGCCTTTACCTTAAAATCTTTTAACACTTTGAGGGTTTGCAAGGAAGAATGGCAGTGCTCCCTCCTTCTAGCTATGTGTAAGATAAGTAGAGGGGATCTGGCTTACATGTGCTCCAACAGATATTGCTGGAGGTAATTCTATGATAAAAGTATAGTATGAACATAGATACAGTAAGTGCTTTTCAAAAAGAGAAAACTACATCAGCCTTTGTGTGCCATGATTGTAGTACTTGTTTTGAAAATTATCAATTTTTGTGGTGCCTGATGAATTTTTTTGAATACCTGTGGAAGTCAGAACAGAATGAGGCTGGCTTACAGTTGAAGCCTAAGTAAGGAAGTTTTGTCTTTACTTCCTCCTTTTCTGTATAGTCCAATTTAAGTTTGTCTTGCTGTTAACACTGAAAAATCCCAGAGATCTTGTAGTCCACAAAATCCTTCATGTGAAATAAAGTACTTAAAAATAGCAGTTCAGGCCTGACCATGTGAAAGAGTGAGATATAGGTACTATCAGTATCTAATCCTTGTAATGCAAACCAGTTAGCTTTTTCTCACTGGAAGGGAAGTCAAAGGATCCCAACTGAAGAGTGTTGGTTCAGCATGGTGTAAGAGATGACAACCAGTTGGGTGACACGAAGTTGAGTGTGAGTGTTGATCACTGGAGGGTAGGAAGACTCTGTAGAAGGATCTGGACAGGCTGGACTGATGGGCCAAGGTCAATTGTATGAAGTTCCACAACACCGGGTGCTGGGTCCTGCCCTTGAATCACATTTCTCTCACACTGAATTTGTTTGAAGTCATACCTTTGATCCGAAGTTTCTAACTTATTTTTCCCTTTTATTTCTCAGGCTGTATTCAAGTCCTTCAGGTACTGAAGTCTAGTTTTGTCAGTTTGGAGAAGGGAGATTGAAAAGTGTCCCCTTTTCAAGTAACTTCACAGATTTTCCTGAAAACCTGTAGTTCTTATATTTCCGACTACTGAGTAAGCATCTGAATCTCTGATAAGTAAAGCAACATTTCCATCAGTTCCTCATATTTAATAAGCCTTGGCTTTTATGATTTGTATTCTGGTTATGATACTGCTCATAAATTGACTTACAGTCTTGTTCACTGTATTAAGACTTTGGGTTCTTCCTCATCTTTAGTGTGGTTTTATACAGCCATCTAAGACTAGTCTAATTTGCTCTTCTCTCTCATTGCTTTGTTGTTACCATATTTATAAGTAAATGCATCTCTCCTCATTTTAGGCCAATGTCCAGGTTGCCTTATTATTTTCCTGTGTGCCTTTCTCAACTGCCCCATTCAATCCTTATATAAAATCATCCTCACTAGGTTAAGAAATCAATTTGCTACATCAAATCTTTGTCTAATAGCTTGTCTAGGTAGGCTTGTCCCCAGAGGTGTCCAATATCAAAGAGTTAAAAACACCATACCTAAGTGTTATCAGTTCTGTGACCTCTCCCATGCCACTTTCAACAATAATTAACAGTGCTGTTTCAAGGAAGATTTTAAAAAGTGTGCCCATGTAATTGCATTGAATCAATACAGCCAGTTTAGTTCGCATTTGAGGTTGTAAAAGTCAAGTATTTTAGGAGTTCTACAAATTGTTTAAAAGGCTAGTTAGATGTAAGCTTCTGAAAACTTCTGCTTACATTTGAATGAAATAAATACTGTCTCTTTACTTTGTGATATGTTTTAGTATTTTGTCTTGAAAAAGCAACATTGAACAGCATCTTCTAAAATGGCTTTACTTTTCTGCAGTTTTCAGTGCAATGAGTTCAGGAGCAAAGTTGCAGCTGCAAGCAGTACAACCTGGAGATCACACCCTGGTTCCAGGGCAAGTTTGGCTTTTGATCTTGGGCAAGTCACTGAATTTCTTTTTGCTTACACTTTAGTGCTGGTCTGTAAGATGAGCACAAGGACTTCATCCTTTTTTGTAAAGCACTTTCAGAGCTGTGATCAAAGGCACCACGTTTCAGCAGTAAACAACAGCTGCAGCAGTAAATGCCTTGACTTCACACACAAAGGGGAGCTCTAACTCAGCCTGGGAACTGAATACACCACAGCTGTACATACTTTTCTTTCACAGCACAGGTTTCTTGCAAGTTAAAGTTTAACTTCGGTAAGGAACAATTCCAGTCACAACTGGTTGCAATGATTTAGCCAGTAACTGCCACATTAGGGAAATAATTACACAAAGTTTATTGTTTGTTTTTGGTTGGTTTGTGGTTTGGTTTTTTTTCCAAGATTCTCATGATTGGTCAAACCTATTACAGCTTAGGATTGATTTCCTGGCTCCTACAACAAATTTTGTTACATTGTTCTCTCCCACCCTAAATTCATTACGATACTAAGTATTTTCCTTTGTGTGAATGAAAGGATCCTATTTCAACCAATGCTGATTAATACTACTCTTACAAAGCTGCATTACTTGGTTGCTCCCCATTTATGAGTGGGCAGCAAATATGCGAATATTCCCTAAAGAAGAATGATGTTACAGCTTATTGCCTCAAATGTCAGGATAAGTTTGTCTTTTTCACTGAAGCATTATCTGTTGGAACAGCTCCATCTTTACCTTGGAAAAGGGATTTAATAAATTAATGTTAAGCATAAGGATGAGGGAGGAGAAGTGTTACTCCATCATCTAGATTTAGGCTGTACAGAAATAAGTACTTGCTGTGAACTGGAAGAGCAGGCTCTGAATGGGTCTCTGGAGGCTCATTTGATGGTACAGAAAGCCTTGGCTCATAACTGAGCTGCGGAAGTCGAATGCCTGGAGCTGTACCTTAAATCTCATCTCCCTAAAGTACAGATCCTGCAGTAGTACACTGCAGAGGGAGAGACAGTCTGTTACTGCCAGCGTTCACCACCACAGTGTCTGTGTGCTTTGAGGGTATGAATATGAGGTAAGTCAATAAGCTTTAAAGAATGTATGGTTAAAAGCCTCCAGCTTCAAATTCCAGAGGTAAGCAGGTGATGGAAGAACTGCGCGGTAGTACCGTGCCATGCCAAGTTTCGGTTCTTGAAACAAGCCAAAATGCAGTTCTCTGCCCTTAAAGCTAACCGTCTACAAGAGCTGAGGAGGTGCTTTCTGCAAAGTCCCTACTGATTAATAGTCACCCTTTTGTTTACCTTTACTTTTTTGATCATGCAAAAAGATCTGTGTTACTGTGGCTGTAACCTGCTGCTGTGTTTGTACACAAACAGTGGGGCAGTCACAGCCGGTCCCTTTTGTGTCATTGATACATTGTTTGTATTTAGAAGCAGAGCGGGTTGGGACTTTCCAATGATACTTTTTTGACAAAAGAAAAGCAAAATTGTCAAAGCCAAAATTTTTATCAAAGTAGATGTTTGATAGCCAGTTTCTCCTTGGCTCATCTCTGATATCCCAACAATTTCCCATCACTGAGAAATTATAAGCCTCTTTATTGAGGGAGGGGCACCTTAAAGGGAGGTGTCTTAAAGGGACACCTTGTATTTACCTGAGTTTCATGTATCTTCTTGGATTTTTAACATTAAAAGTGATTTTCCTGTTTTGGAGTATTTTGAAGTCACGTTCATCATACAAAAGCTTGAAATGGATAGATGGCAAAAGCGCTGAGTCTTTCCACCCAGGCCAGTGTAATTCCAAAGAGGAATCTACTTTAAGAGAACATGCTTAGAGTAGAATGCTGAGAAACAATTTCTTAACCTTACCTTTTCCTTAAGGCTAGAAACACAGCTCTCAAATCGTGGCCAGACTTCAACATACTTTTAGTTCTGTAGTGGTTACAGAAAAAGATACTTCTTTTTTCTCTGAATTACTATCGAGTTGATAGCTGAGCTATTGTATTGCAGGGTACAACCAATTGCATTTCAGCAGTAACTGCTGTTGTTCCTCTCTGCCCTCAGCCTTGTACATTTGTTGTAGGATTTTAAACAATGTTATAAATGCCTTTGGAAGAAGTCTTGGAAGCCTAAGATTTTCTGTATTTAATGATGCTTCAGTTGCTCTCTCCTTGGTATGCTAGGCACCAAATGGAGGCAATTACTGCCTCCTCTCCCCCCTGCCCCATACCGATAGTGAAAGCAGCAACAGAATTTGCTTTCTATTCAAATGTAAATATTCAACACCTGGTTTCCCCTGCTGATTAGAGGGAAGATTGAACTTCAACCCATTCAATTCTCAAACCCAGTTAGGCTCCTTATTCCTCCAGTAATCATGGAATGTGCCCAATGCCAAATTCCTCTGCTTCTCACAGTGATGAAGTTGGAAACAGCAACATCAACTGAGGAAAAAAGTTGTCTTTGCACTTGGAAAAGTAAGGATGGTAGAACACTGAACTTTATGCTCCAGTTAATTAACTGGAGCATTGAACTCTCAGGTAGAAATCCTGACAAGAAAGTAATCTGTTAAGAATTGTGTGCAATGATGTAGCAAAACCAAAAGCAGATAAAAGAAAATCAGTGTTCCTTCACCCACTATGGTTAATAGGCACGATGGTGTGTATCCAGCAATGCAGCAGAATTATTAATTAACTCACATTTGCAAGTGGCATAATTAAGGAGGATAGAATTCTATTAGAAACATAGGAGAACTAATTGATTCAAACATGTTTTTTTCAAAGATGTCTTCCTGTTTCTTCAGTGTGGTGTCATAGGATTGCCTGTGGGGAGCTGTATTTGAACTTCCTTCACTGCAATAGCAGCTGACTGAGTGAGCTTGTGGTTTGAGGGGAGGTTGTAGGATGACTGTAGAAGAGAAATTCTGCAGCATTAACTCAAGGTCTCTTCCCTGGAATTATCCAGGGTGAGGAGGTACCGCCAACCTCTTGGCTGGGCAAGAAATGAAGGTTAACTGGGTGGAGATCCGATACAAAGGGGTGAAGCCCTAACAATCCAGACCAGAAGCTGCAAGACCACGAGCTGACTGTACAGAAAGGGATGGCTCATGGGGTGGTGCCACCTCAGGGGACCTGGGAGTCCGACTCTGGAGCAGAAGGAAAAAGGGGTCACACATGAGCCTAGGTGAAAAGTCCAGCTTCTTTCCCTGGATCATGACTAAGAACTGTGTTGTATCAGGATGTATGTTACTACCAGCCTTGTCTTCGTACAGCATGCCTGAGGCTCCAGGAAGGAGGAGAGGCCAAATTTTTCTTATGTGCTGCTTTAATTCCCTTTTTATGCTTTGTCAAAATGCCTCTGTACAAATAATTCTCTTGAGAAGTTCACTAAAGTGTAAGATACCAGACCCTAAATGCACGTTGCATAAATGCTTCTCAGGATGAATTGGTGTAGAAGTTCTTATTTAGAATATCTTTAAGCTCCTTCTCAAGGAATTAAAGATTTTTTTCCTAAAATAAAAAAATAAATAAAAGAAGCGTAGAATTGTTACAAATGTAGGCTTGCAGCTCTAAAAAAGTTCTACAGTGCCTTTAAGTGGCTTTTGTAGCTGCATAAAAATGTCTAGCTTCCTTGAAACTTCAGTCCTGTGCTTGAGCTCTGGGAATATGAGACAAATAATTAAGATTAAAAGCTTGGCAGTTTTGTTAGAACTGTGTAGATGTAAAAGAAGTTGAGACTTGAATCCTGAGAAGTGATATAAACCATTTACTCTACCAACCTTCCATGTCTCCTGTCAAAGCTAAGTGAGACACTTTTCCTTGCAGCATCTGGCTGTTTTGTTTTAGTCTGCCAGTTGGGCTGGGAAGTCCTTTCTTCTCTGAAAGGAAACAAGTGAGGAGAGACTGGAAGACAAAGGACGAGCAGAGCAAATTGTGTAGATTCTGTCCTCAAATGTTAAAAATAATGGCAAAAATAAAAAAAGAGAAAAGAATAAGCCAAACCAAACCAAAAATCATCCCCTGGGACCCTTTCAAATGATGAGCCTAATAGCTTACACTTATTATTTCTCATCAAAAGAGGCTTGGCTCACTTAAATCTATTTCTGTAGGCAAAAAGTGGAAGTACCTGCAAGTAGCATAATTTCACGGGGAAAAAAAATCCTTTTGACAACGTTGCAGACTATTTTTCGCTATATTTTTCTTTTTTAATAACACTTGTGATATAGTAGATTGCTTGTACTTTTAAAAGGTCGTCAGCAGCAAGTCCTGGTAGAGAAAAGGAGAGAAAGCAAGGAATTGAAGTCTGTTGCTGGAGTGTCGCTTGCTATGTGGAGGAGCTTAACGCTGCGAGATGTTAGGTTTGGGTTCAAATTTGTGATATTTGATCTCGTGCCAATGCAGAAGTTAAGCTCCAGAGAATGAGGGCAAATTCTTTTTAAGGTCGGAAGTCGGGCGCGGTTTTCAGGAGCCGAGTCGCCAGGAGCTGGCGTGGCTGCTGTTGCGCGTGCTGTGGCCACCAGATGTCACCAGCGCGCTGGTCCCGGGCACCGGCGGACTCGGCGTGGCTGGGAAACGTGTCCGGGTGCCTGGGCGAGGGAGGCTTGGTGTTCATCGGCAAGCGGGCAGGGAGCGATGGAAACCGCGGCATCGCACGGCGTGAGAGCAGCGTGGTGTTGTTCTGAGCGTTGCTCTCCGGCCGGGCTCTGCCGCGTGCTTTGTACGCTCATGTATCTCTTCCCTAATTCTTCCCCAGGACATTCACTAGTTGAAAGCGTGATTTCCTGCACGCTTCTGATTATCCTGAATTGCACGGGTTCGAAAAGCATTCGCGCGCTTCATTGTTGCTGGTTTTTACCACTGCTGTGTGCGTGGGTAGTGATGGTGACTGGCACAGCAATTGCAGGGAGCAAGAGTCAAAGTTTAACAGAGAAGGGTGTGGTACGGGGCGGGGGGGGTCTCCGAAAAAGCAGAGCTCGTCTTGGACAAATTCCTTTAGCCTTAGGTCCAGAGATTAACAGTGACTTGAGGAGATGCCATGAAATGTAATTATCTCAGTTTTTCAATTAGCTTCCCTTTGATTTAAAGAGAAGTAGTCTTAGGCTTAAGAGTAGTAAAGGAATTTTAAATATGGACGGGAATATTAAATCAAAAGTAATTTTGTTTGAAGTGCTGAAAAGAGAGATGAAAATGGCAGAATTATCCTCTTTCAAGAATGTCATCATTTTCCTAAATTTCTTCTGGTGAAAGTTTTTCTCTTTAGTCAAGGAGAAAAATGTCATTTTGCTGAAGCCTCCATCTGGAACATTAGAGGTGTGGGTTTATTTCAACTTCTTTTATGTGACTTTGTGAGCAAGGTTCAAGGAGGAGACCTAAATACAGTATACTAAGAGAGAACAAACTTAACAAGAGTCTGTTTGAGGAAAGTGCTCAGACCCCTTTTTTCCTTTCTTTCAGTGCCTTCATCCCTTGGCCTAACTGGTTTGAATCAGGTTTTTCTTCTAATATTTAGCTTCTCTTGAAGCAACAGTTGCTGTTCTTTACTTCTTTTCCACTCTACCAACAGAAAATTATCCAATGTTACTGTTGTGTTGCAAAACTCATTCAGCTATGTGGGCTGCTTGTCAGTGCTTTTTATGCCTTGCAGGTACCCTGTATGTCCTGGCTGTTCTCAAAGGGGCAGTTTTTCCCCTCTTTTGATTGCTGTTGCTTTTCAGTCCTTTTCTAAGACTTTCAGATTTGCTTCATTTTGTGGAAATATTGGAAAAAAAATTATTCTTCTGTATCCTCATTTCTAGAAGGAATACAACACAGGTACGTCAGGTAGACCATGATCCTAGCCTGTCTTATATTTTTTTCCAGTGCTGAAGTTTCCCGTGGGTTGACAGAGAAAACAGGATACTGACCAGTGCAGTAGATCACATGATTTTTGCTTTGTGTTTTGCCTAACGCTGTGACGTTCGTGTGTTTTTAGAAGCAGATCAGTCTGTAGTGCCTCTGGCAGCACTTTTCTCTCACCCTTAAATAGCAAGCCAGCAATTACAGAAAGCCATGGTGATTTGGTGATATAGCCTTGGTATATACTCCGAGAGCCACCCAAGAAAATAAGCTTTAAGGACTTTCTGCTACTATCTCATCTTTTATTATTGCTTCTGTAAGTACATTCTATGTCATTTCTCATGAGTTAATTTTCATACACGGACTTTGCATGCCTTGTGTCATTTTTCCTATGGTTCTCAAGAACATATTGATCAGGAGCTCTTAGGAGCATGTCTGCCATCAGCAGCTGATGTTGTAGTTTGTACAGTGCTGACAAACCATACAGCTACAGCTGGAAAAGGCCAGTTTTCTCAAAGTGTAATCCTTCTCTAGGCAGCAGTATTGTCACTGCCAATTTTTGCCAGAACTGGTCTCCACTGAATGTGCCTGTGTGCAGCAACACTCTATTTCAGCAAGAATTCTGGGGGCATATGTTGCTCACACCCAAAGTTCATCATTTTCTTGCACACATACTGTGCCTTATGTTGCCTTCTGAGGTGTTTATAGAAAATGTGCTCTGTCTTTTGGTGTAAAAGCATCATGCAAGGAAAATAGCTTCATTTTAAGGCTTTTAAAGCAGGAAAATCCCTTCTTAGGAGGACATTCCATCTCCTTCTCTCTGTACAAAGACATGGAGATGGGCAGAGGATTACAAGGCTGATGTGGGTGTTCCTCCAGGGTTCACTGTGCCTGGATGCCTCCGTGTTAGCTGTATTGTTTTCAGTCTTGCTCCTAGTGATATCATTTAAGTGACCTTCCAGGTTATCTCTCAAATTTCAGCTCTGTTCGTTGAACCCTGTGCAGTCCTTTCTGTAGCCTTTCATTCTGATCTTCTCTTGTCCTTCCAGGATGCTGTCAATAGATTCTTTGCCTTGTATTCCTTCAGGAAGCTGTTTTAGGAAGCTGTGGTAGCACATTCTAGGGAAAAAAGAAAGTACCAGGAAGAGATTTTAACTCAGAGTGCTCTGCAACAGTATTTGCTCCCATGAGGCATATTGGAAGTGCATACTGAGCTCTCCTTATCTAAGGAAATGGGCCAGAACCACTATAAATTATTTTAAAATATTGAGCTTCAGCCATAATTATAAGAATGTCCTGCTAGTGGGATGCAATTGTATTTACCAAATATTTCATGCCCTAAATTTTTACATCAATTGCTTATTATTTCTCCCTGCTACAGCTGGTAAATTCAGTTTGTTTTTAAATTCAGTTAGTAAACTTTATAAAAACATTCGTAGAGTTATTGACAAAGGCTATTTCTGGTAGCATGAATTGCTGGGCAGTGGAACACTAAAAATCTACCTGTCATATTAAAGATAGCTGAGAATTAATTTTATGTATGAACTTTTTTATTCCTTTATTGTATGCGTTCTCTAAATCAAATCCAGAGCCAAGAACTCTTAAAAAAGTAAATAGATCTGATTCTAGCTCTTTATTCCCAGATTTTACAGACTCTTCTTTTAGCTGTGTTTTGTTTTCTCAATTCAAAATCAAATCATTCCCATAAAAGAAATTGGATCCTTCACATCCATTCTTATTTTTTCTGGTTTTGCCTCTAAATTCTATTTTTCTTAGAACATGGGCTTTTCTTGATGTAATTTGTTTCTTGTGAAAGAGTTAACTGGGATGTTTCAGCTCTTGCAGACAGGGTCCGCTCATAGAAGTCTGCCCTGCCACCTGTGCTGCCTTCTGCTGTACAGCATTACAGCATTTGCTGGACAGTGCTCACTGCACGTGGTTCCAAAATGTGAAAAGTTATTAATTTTCTTCCATTATTTTCCAAATGCTGGAGATAGTCATTCTCCCATGTCTTCCACGCATTTTTATTTCTGAATTCCAAGCAACTGGCTTTGTGAGGTGTTTTCTGTAGTTCTTTGCTCTGTGGTAACTGTTTTTCAGTTTCCTTTGTCACAGGTGCTTCTCATTGAGTGTTTTCATTCTCTGCTGAAGGAACCAACAGCTTGACAACCTTTCCCATAAAAAAGCCTATCCCTTTAGCCATCTGGTCTCACTGTGAATCTCTGCTACCCGGCTAAGGAATCTGTCACATCTGACTTAACTTAGTCACAAATACATAGCAGTGAAACATTAAAAGAACTTTTCCGTTACTGGACTTGCAGCAATTCCTTTTCTTTTGGAAGAGAGTATTTCCGAGCCTTGTTTCTGCAGGAGCCGTCGTGCTGCTGGCACCGACTCGCTAAGGTGGCAGGGATGTGCCTGTAGCAGGGATGAGTCACCCCGTGCTCCCGGGGAGCCCCGCTGCTCCCGCAGCTCGGCTGGGAGCAGTCGCTGCCACCGGCGGCGGCAGGTCCAGCGTGTCCCCCCTGCAGTCCCCTGCCCACAGCCCCAGCCTGTCGGGTCACTTTGGGCTGGCCCTACCTCCGTGGGAAGCGAAGTGAGAAATCAGACGTGGCCTTTTCATGCTCACAGTGTGCAGATGCTGTTCAGCCCTGAGACTTACTGGATTTTTTAAGTGGCTCACTGATGAGTGTAAAAATAATTCTTGTATTACTTAATTAAAAGTTGGTAGTGTACAAAATAATTATGAGTTCAGTGGGTGTGCGCCAGAGGAAAATGTTTTAATAGGTTACAGAGCTGTACAATGAGGAGAATGAGTTCAGCAGCATTTAATTAACTGCATAAGTTGAAGCCCATAAAAAGAAATACAGCTTGTCTGCAAGGCTTCTTTGTAAGTTACAGCACTTTATGTGTTGTAATAGAGAAGTCTTTTAGAATGCTAATTAAAAATTAATCTGTGACAATATTTTTTGGAAGGGAAATATTTGAGTGCTAAGATTATTGAAGATGTGCTGGAAGAAGAAAATCGTTTTAAGGAGGTGATTTCTTTTGGGCATTCCTCAGGGACTGCTTTGTTGAAATGTTGAAGCCCTGTAGTCTGTTTTCCTGAGCATGATGTAGTAGCTTTACATGGCATCACAGCACAGTCTTAATCTGAGAAATTAAAATGCACAATCAAAAAGTGAAAAATATTTATTGTGTCACTCTTACATGGTTATGTTGATGTAACACTTTGGATTTTTTTTTCTCTGAGGACATTTTTCTTCCCACTTCCATCACTACTGATATTCTCTGTGAATACAGTGAGATACACTGAGCTGGAGCTGTCAGAGACACACAGAGGAATAGCAGCGTGTTGTTTTCCCTGTTTGCAGGGAAACGTACAGTCCCTGATAAGAACTCTCTGCTGGAGTGAGATAATTAGCTGCAGCAAAGGTGAAGGTTTGATGGAGCACTTGCTGGGGATTTGCAGAATAGTCTAACTCTCCCTGTCCCTGATAAAAGACAAAACATTTCTCAAGGAAAGCAAAATAAGGGAAAAGGTTAGTGGGTTTTTTTCTATCAGAAACTTGCCAGTCTTTTTTCTGAGCTCAACTGCTCTTTTAGTCTCCACAATATTCTGGGAAGTTTAAGTTATATAAACATGTATCCCTCTCTAATAATTTAAAACCTGAAGTCTGATACCATGTTTTGCCTGTGGGTAGGGTCAGAGGCACAGACCCAAACACCAACCTAAAGAATAGTGTAATTTACTATAATGTAGAACTGCAAAGAATCACAAGAGGATAAGCTAAGCAATGCACCTAATCATTGCTACAGAAGAATGCCTATAACAATTAAAAAGACACGTCACCAGTTACCTTGATACTTTACCATCACACATCAGCTGTAGGGGTAAGCTGTCACAGCGAAGGACTGGAGAACCACATCCAGTAACTGGCAAATCCTATGGTGCAGGACACAAGGCTCCCCAACTTAGCTGTGACAGTAGCCCAGCTTTTATACTGTAAAAAAACCAAGAGGACACAATTTTTAATTTCATTCTCCTGTTGGCGTTCTTGCAAAACCTGTCCAGGGCTCAAGGAGGAATCAAGGGAGTGGTCTTTGATTCCATACTCTCCTAATGACCAGCCTTACCTGGCTTCTAGATATAGAATGGTAAATACCTGTTTAGCGATAAATGAACGCATATAACAATACTTTGTTAATGAGTGGATATATATATGTTAAAAATGATAACAACTCTTATTTTAATAAAAAAAATTGTTTATTACAAAAAATAATTTAGAAAATAACAGCATCTGAATTCTTAAAACCATAAAAAAAACCACCCCGGGAATGCAGGATTAGAGACCCTTGGAGCCAAAATGGCTATGTACCCACGGCAGAAATCTTCATGCACTGGCTTTACCTCAGCTAATCTGAGGTAAGGTTCGCTTAAAATGAAAAACAAGAGAAAGAGAGAAAGAGAGAGAAAAAAAATACCACGAGGTCCCTGAACAGAGATAGGCCCTTCCCCCCCCCCCTTACGCAATGCTTTTCAGCTGCAGGACATGTTCATCAGCTGGGCCCGTGGGGGAAAGAGGAGGAAGAGCTCTGGGATCTTACTTTTATACCCTCTTAACTCTTCTCAGAACCTACCACTGTCCTGCCCCACAGCACAAGATGATTGGTGAATTCCAAAGTCCATCGTAAGTCTCTTTCACCAATGGAACATTTGCTGGGGAGGGACATTGGTTTACAGAGGGGGGGGTTTAACAATTTAACTATCTTAACAACTTTAACAACTATTAACTTGGTTATAAGATGATTTTTATATGCAAAAGCCAATTACCTAATTTCATATATGACATATATATATAACATTTGGTTGGAAGGTTGACCTAGAGGTCAGCTTTTGCTCAGGGCCTGTTGTTCAGGCCTTAGTACTTCACACCATCACTAGGTTTTCTGTAATTTCGTACTCTGGTAATAACAAAGCAGTCCTTCCTCACTTTCTATGACCATCAGGAAGTTCACACCACTCTACAGTCCACCTCCACCACGCATTTTTGAAATAAAGAGCTGCAATGCTACAGAGGCTAGAAGATGCAGAGTCAAATGCAGCTGGGTAACAGCAATAGCACAGCTTTTTGGTATTTGTCAAGCTGTGTGGCCACAAACTAGCCACTGAAAGATGAACACCTCTGCCTTCCAGCGCCGGGCTGTAGGAGCCACAGTGGGGGCTGCCCATGCCGTGCAGCAGCTGCACAGCTGTCTTCTCCAGCATCTAAATCTGGTCCAGAGGGACAGTAATCTGGAAGTGCTGTGAAACTCCAGCTATGGCCATTCCGTGGACAGTGCAGGGCTGGAGCGTCCTTAATGTGGACCTTTGGAGGGCAGCAGTCAGCTAACGTGGGAAGATGTGGAAAGACGGGCTGTCACCACAGGTAGGACAGGAGGAAAAAACTGACACAAAGGAGGAACACTCATTACCTGAGAAATGCTGATTGCTTGTCAAATGAACAAAATCAATACCGTGGGGATTTTATTAAGTTTGTTTTTGACAAGAACCTTTGTTCAGATGAAACTGGTATTTCTACTGGCTGCCTCACAATAATATTCATGACTGCTTCAAAAGCCTGTGTCTGGAGATGCATGGAATCTAAATATTAGTGGTGCATTTTCACAACAGCAAATCATTAGATCTTTATGGAATTAATTTGTTTATGGACTTGTAGGGCTGGCACCTGTCACGGTGATCAACATTTGATTGTCATCTCTGGGAAAAATACAGTTTATTCATCTCAGAGCAAGGGAGATAATTATAGAATTGAATTTTCTTCAGGTGCAAATAAATAAAGAGATCAAATTAAACTCCATGGCTGACAGGAGCATTAGAGAGTCCTGTAGCACCTTCTTCTGCCTCCCTTTATCCCTGTGGCTGTCAGCATGATGGGAAACATGTTATTTAAATGAACATGAGATTTGGATTATCTTTGCAGTGAGTCTACAGTGTGTTTATTGCTATCTTCTAAGCTGTTGTCCTTTTCCTATAGAATGATTTCAGACATGATGCTTTTTTTACTGGCTACTCAACAGCTTTAAAGAATCACCACTTATTGCTAACAGGTTTAAAGGTGAAGATTCCCAAAACAAGTTACTCTAGCTGTCCTCAATAGACCTCTCTTCTGTTCCCTTGATAAAAGACCTGGCACTAAACAAAGAACAATTCTTGCCAAGCCTCCTCTGCCAGAGGCCAGCTGGAGCTCCACAGGGAGAAAGTGAGTGTTACTAAATGGAATAGGCTGACCAGCTAATGCAAATATGGTGACTTATGTATTGACGGTTTTATTTTGTTAAAATGGGTGTGTCATGTCTAATGATATAAAGCGTGCCTTCTGCCACCCAAAGCTAATTTAAATGAGGCCAAGAACCAAAATTAGAATTTCCCTGCTCAAAGTAAAACTCTAACCTTAAAAAGGATTCTAAGAAGCAGCAGATATTTCACTGACTTCCATGGTGCATGATGAAAGCTGTGGGTGTTTTCCTATAGAAAAAAAACCCAACCAAGTCTGGGTGCATTTTATTTTCTAAACGGTTTTGTTTTCTAAACCACTTGCTAGTATTATTTTAAGATGAAGAATAAGAAGAGTGTTAAAGGTACCCCTTTATTTTAAGGGAAGTGATTTTAAGAACTTAGGCAGAGGCGAGAGGTATTGTTAGAAATGCTGCAGTCAAGCTTGAGGAGGAGAGACTGGCTTCATTCCTTTTTTTAAGTTTCTGGATAAACAAACTTCTGGACTCATGGGTTTATGCCACATCAAGCCTGCAGGAGCCTATGCTGGTCTCGGAGAAGACAGGTGGTGGCCTTGCTGCTCCATGTGCTGGGCTTGCCGTTGTTAGGGCAGTGGATGGGGAAATTGGAAATGGGACTGACAAGGAGATTGTCGTTCCAGGTACCAAGTGGGGAGCGGAGCTGCTCCCAGCTGCCCCTGACTTGCCTGTGGCAGTTTGCAGAGAAGGGAGAAGAGATTTCAGGGCTCAGATGTGTGAATGCCTGCCCCCATTTCAGCCCTTGCAAACCCATCCAAAAGCTCCTACACCCCCAAACCTGCCACAGAGCCAGGGCGGGCTCAGGTCTGTGCTGATGGAGAACAATTTCACCCTCTTTATGCCAGAGACAGCCCGTGGCTTGCAAAACCACTGTTGCCACTGCTCACAGCCCATCTCAGCTAATAAAGGTGAGTTTTCCAAGGCTCAGATTTCATCACTAGCTGAAGTGTGAAGGGTCTTGCTGAACACAGCAGGAATTCAAGCATTAAATGCAGAAGAAGTTTGTGGTCCCTGAAACAGGCTGGTGTTTTTCTCCTGTGATTCCAGCTGAGCCAAGTGGTACAAGAGCACACCTACATAATGCTGTGCAGCTCTTCAGCTGCTGGAAAGGTGATCTTTTGTTTGTTTTACTGTTTCTATTATGTGTAAATACAAATGCTTTCTAACATGTTTCTTCACTGCACAAAATTTCTCTCTAGTCAGTGTGAAGTTATCTGGCAACAGTAGAGCCCAGCTAAGAGGAAGGTGCTGCAAAGTAGTAGTTAATTAGTGTAATTGAAACAACCTGGGGCTTAATGACTTGCAGACCTGGTAGTGGTGTGAAGAGTTGACACAGCTGATGATTATGTTACTTGAGACTCGAGGTACCTCTGCTAGTCTTGCTGTCTTGTGTCTTGGGGCACTTGTCTCTGCTAACCTGTAAGTCCTTGGGACTAAATGTTGAGAGATCTCAGGATTTCTTGTGCTTTACTGAATCTGGTGGGATTTACTGAGATGTAGAAGTTTTGGTCCATCCAGGACCATCCCATGCATCCCAGGAGAAGGTATGAGGGTATTTGGGTAACTCCTCCATTGTTTCCTGTCTGAGGATTTTTGTGACTGCTTTTCTGCTGTTTATTTTAAGCTGTCAATGCTTAAATTCAATTCCCTGGGTTTAGGAGGGTATCAAGGGTGTGTGGGGGTGTGTGTGTGTTTGCGTGCACACAGAGGCATATATTTATGCATGCACACAAAGCTGTGTGTTAGTATGTGTAAATGCACACAGTGTCCACGGATTTTTAATCACTTGAAATTCTGAGAGGTCTTCTGGCACAGCACTGCAATGAATGAAAAATCCTGTTTTGACTGAGAGCTATCTAGCTCACCTATGAGCACAGGGGTAGATGGTGTGCTTAGCCAAGATGATAGTGCTTGTATCCTCTTGAGTGGGCTTTGGGAACGGGCCTGGATCAATGTGTGCTCCATACTGAACAATATTCACTTCAGCTGGTGGCTGCAGAGATGGAGCTGCAGAGTTTGCATTGTGTGTGAGCATTATAAAAAAAACATGATAAAGCTCTTGTTCCTGTTCATTTCACCTTTCCTAGCTCAGGAGCTTGTGCTAGCAGCAAATATACAAGTCTTGTCAAAAACACTGTTGTGGACTTAGCCTTTAAATCATGTATGTGCCTGCAAGGTGAGACTGGCAGCCATCCAGCCCTTTTGGGGGTCATGTCAACATGTTTGTACATTGTGTAGGAGAATGAGTCTCAGTGGGCTTGCTTAGGCATAATTGCAATGAAAATATTGAATTATATTATATTATGTTATATTACACTAAAAAGCATAAAAATTCATAGATATTCTTTCACTTGAAGTTGGAGCTCAGTAGAGCTCCTGTCTTCAGTATGCACCTCATGCAACTGGTACACCAGTACCAATCTTTCTGTGGAGATGAGAGGAAAAATGAATAGTCAACAATTGTTTTAACTAAGCTGATGCTACTGTGGAATCTCTTCTTTCTCTTTGGCTTGTTCTTTGAAATGCAAATTTTTAAAAAGCAGAGAAATCAAGTGATGACAGTCAATCTTTTTCTCTGGGATAGGAGAACTTAAAAAAAAATTTTTTTTTAAACCCCTGTTCCCTTTATAATTTTTCTTTTCTGTGGAAACACTGATAATATTTGTGGGGGATGGTGTACAGAATTGTGCATGTGTCTGGAAATAAAGCTATTGAAACAGGACTGGAGTAACAGCAAATATAGAAAGACATCCAATCTTTCTTCTGTCACCTCACTGAATGCCTAAAGTTACTTTTCCTCTGAAGATCTCCAATTAGCCACCCAAACACTCCACCTTGTTGTCAACCTCAATAAGTGCACTTGCAGTCTTGAGTCTCTGCTATTTTCTCCCTCTGGAGAGGAGGATAAATCCCTAGCAACATGTGGGGCTTTCTGCTCAGTGCCACCTTTCCCTGCTGGGCCTGTAAGGAGTGGCAGGGAAGCCCAGCTAAAGCGGAAACCAGTAGATGTCTAAAAAGGAATATTTGCTGAACTCTAACTTGTTTTTCATACTAAGAAGAAACAGATAGAAAAACTCAGCCCTTTGTTTCTTTCTCTCTAATTAGTTTACCCTTACCAGTGAATGTTGTTTAAAACGGCAGTATACTTGTTCTTGCCTATAAACTTACATTAAAGGACTAAGTCTATTTTCTTGTTGTCCCAGAGATATCAGATGTCCATACACTATATAAACATCATAATTGCAGTTATTAATACTAAGCTAATCATTATTTGAACTAATCAATCAACTTTCAGTAATGTATTATACAAAGGGACTCCAATTTGCCACAATCTGATTTCCTGAAAAAAAAATGTACAAGACTCTTTTTTTTCACAACATATATAGAAAATATGGTCCAAAATGGAGGTTAAAAGGGTCTTTTTTTGTCATATCATTCCCTAGAGTATTGTGATACAGAATAAAGATTCATATGCCACTAACCATGCCTTGAGAAGGGGCTCTCTGTTTATGAGGAAAAAATGGCCATTTTGGTGGTCCATGTGTGGAGGTTGTGTTTGTAAGAGTTGTCACTGGATCTAGCTGTGGGGGAACAAGTTACCTTTTTACCAAAGGCCAGGCTGATGTAAAGCAAAACGTTCCTTAAAAAGAAGTATTCCGCAGTACCTTCTCAGTGTGACAGCATTGGTACTGGAAAACAGCTATAGGGGTGTTGCATAGCCTGCTGTCAGCGTAAAGGAGCGAGCAGGAGTGTGAGGAGAGATGTGCATTTTCAGGCAGTGTTGTGGTTTAAGCCCTGGAGATCCAAGGGAATATCATGAGTGGCATTAGCAACTCGGATTATAAGCTTAAGACAGCCACACTTCATCGCAGGAGAATACAAACCCCCTGGTATCCACAAAAAAATATGTTAGTGAGGGGGAAGAAAGGAAGGTAGGGAATTAAATGGCTATTCTCTGGTGTGCGTATAAATCCACAAGTTTTGTTTATCCAATGTGAACTGAACCATACAGTTCTGCTAGGACATAAAGCCTTGTGACATTGGTCAGGTTAGATACTGCTTACTGTTCCTTCAAGGCACAGCTTTGTAGAAAGGAAAGGATTTGGAAAGGCAAATGGAAACTTTGCTCTTGTGAGGAAGTTTTCTGTTTCCAAAATATTCCTTTCCGCACCAGCCAGAAGAAACCCTATAACAGACAGCTGGAGTGCCCATCCTTCTGCTGCGTGTGCAGACATGGTGAGTTTGGGTGAAGTAGTGGGGAGATTTGACTGCAAGTACTGTGTTGGCTGTAGCTGCCATCATCCATCCACTCAGCCACCAAAGGACATTCTTACTTCTGGGTTTGACTGAGCCTCTGTCTGTCTCTTGCTCCCCAGAAGCAGGAGCTTCCCTCCCTCCACTTTCACTGGACAGGAGGATTTTCTGGAAGATCACAAAAACAACACAGAATTTCCTTCTTCTCTCTGTGTTTTTGTTGTGTTTATGACTTCTCCACCTTTCCTAGTGGCAGGGTCCATTTGGGCATAAATAAGCACCTAAGCCATAAGCATGGCCTAGGTATTGCACCACAGAACTTAAACCAAGAGCCACCTCCAATCCTTGTTGGCAAAAGTCAGCACAGAACTGGTGACCCAATAATGGCAGCAGAATTCTTGTTCTGCCATTAAAATGGTGGTTAAAGATTTCAGTCCAAATCTCTTTGGGCAATTACACAGAAATTTGCTTCATTCAGTCTATCACCCAGGACCTCCAGGCACACACCAGCAGCCAATTTGTACTCTGTGACAATTAGCAAGCTGAAGTTTATCCTGTTAGAGATGCAGCCTGCCACCACTGTGCCTCTCCAAATCTGTTTAACAGTGACACAAGTATTAGGTTCATCTGCCATCCATCACTTGTCTTAAATTGCTTGACAGATTAATATGTTTTATTACCCATGCTGTGGGGGGACTATAGCGATCTAAGCCTCTTAAAGGTACGTTAAAAAAAAAAAAAAAAAAAGGAAATAATACCAGGAATCACAGAATCAGGCTGGAAAAGAGTTCTGAAATTGAGTCCAACCTATAACCTAATGTCACCATGTCAAACAGACCATGGCACTAAGTGCTACCAGGAAGCAAGCAGGAAGACAGCTATTTCTGCATAAAAGCAAAGAGGTGTAGGACTGAATTTTAAGGTAGGAGTGTGTGATCTCAGGTAGTCTGCCATGGATTATTGGTTCTCTCAGCTGCAGCTGCTGCATTGCTGTTCTCCTGCCCATGGCTGCTGAAAAGATGGCTGGGGCTTGCAGCAGAAGGGGCCATCTCTCGGCCTCCAGAACCAATTCCTGTAAGCATCAATTTTGTATCTGGGCACAGAGAAATTTGGATGAGACGGCTGAACTTTAGTTTAACCTACTCCACGAAATTATTGGGGCTTTGAGATGAGGTCTCTGTTTTGCATATTGCTTTGTTACACTGGGAGACTGGGTGCCTTGCATTACAGCCAGCATCTTTCTATCAATGTTGGAAGAATGGGAGCTCCCTTACATAAGAAAACTCTGTTGTTCTTCGTATGGTAACAACCTAGAAGAAGGACATTTTTTTCTAAAAATTCGTTTCTGCCTTGACATACACAGAGCAAGTGGGAACATTTTTTCCCCAGGAGCCGAGTGTGTTCAGCCTCAAGCACAACAGGGCTGTGTTCTGACAAGCTCTGAAGGCTGTTGTGGTACTATTCCACTGCGACTATATTGATGCAGCTGCTACAGAGCTGTGTTTAATGCCCAATCATGGTAGGGTATAACTGAACATTTCAAACCCCTATGAAGTGCCTACAGCACTTCTAAACTCCCAAAAATATACAACTGCTCCTAAAATTTTCAAGAACTAGCGTTCTGGAATTTGCTGTGCATTGGTTTTTTGGTTGGTGAGTTTTGTTGTGGCTTTTTAAAATGAGCTATAGAATGGCTGCAGATAGTTTAACAGGAGTTAACATCCTGTGAATTTCTACTCATGTAACAGGAAAGAAAGAATCCCAAGTTTCTCGTTAGTACTTTGAAATCCCATTAGTTTCCCTTTCAGACTTCAGGGAGCCATTTAAAGCCTACAGACATTCTAGCACCAGTTGTACAAAGCTGGTAGCAAAAGTCACCTAAGACTTGAGCACACAGTGAGTGGCATCTAGAAAGGTGTCATTCTCTCCATTTGTGTTAGTAAGTCTGAAAACGTGTCCTGAATTATTTTGGTCTTGCTGCTTATAATCCATTTGCCATGATTTTTTCTGTGATGCAAGACAGAAAAGCTTGTCCTGAGCCTTTCAAATTCAGCTGTGTAGAGATAAAGACTTGCCCAGAATTTGACCCAGAATTCAAGTTCAGCTCAGTGCTCACCCATTCTTTCAAGGTCTGTCTGGTGCTATGGCTGCAAAACAAAGACTCAAGGGAAAAAAAACAGCACTAAGTGGCTTCTTATGTAAATTCATTGAATTTCTCCAGATGTTTGGACAATGTTCTGATTTCTAAAATTTTCTATCAGAACCTAAATTATATAAGTGCTCAAGAAGCCTTTTTAATAACATTGGAGCAAAATTATTTCTTCTTGTGAAAATTTCCAAGATACTTTCTTTTTAGTCTCTTTTTGGAATGAAAACACACTTTGAACTCCATGGGTTTCCTCAGGGAGAAGGAAGCTCCTTTTCAATCAGTTCTACAGAGAATGATCCTCTTGGAGCCTTGGATCCAGCTCCATCTTGTCACAGATGCAGACATAGAAGCAAAATTTGTAGAGATAAAATCATTACTTTGGGCTCCTCTACTTCTTAAAGGAAATCTCCTCTGTCCCTTCCATCCTCTTCCCCAGCCTTACTGGAATTAAAGCTCTTGGTAAGTAGAGTCTTGAACATGAAGTCTTTAGCTTGCTGACCTTTTCCCTCTGTGCTGGAAGAGGAGAAGACATTTTCAACCACCTTTAGGCTGCAGCTCCAAACTCTGCTCCCTTGTTTCTGTCTGGAAAGCTTTCTGCAGATTTGTAAATGACTAGTCATGAGCCAAAAGCACAAATATACTTGACCAAGACAGAGAGGGTCTTGAAAGTAATGTTCTTTAAAAAAGTGATACACTGCACTCCTAACACCCATCATATCCCAAGTAATAGTATGCCATCATGATTTCCCCTTCTTAACACCTTTTCAAGAGAATCCCTGGCCTAATCCTTCAGAGATAATGAGCAGAATGATGGTAGTCATAGAAACTGTGCTTAAATATCTGTGTTTTGCACGAACTCCAGGGTATGGCTAATTACACAAGTGATGGAAATCTGTTTCAGCCCCGTTTGAAGCACTGCCATTTCATTATCTTTAAGCAAGTCTGTTCTTTAGCTGGGCTTATTGGTAATGAAACTAAGGGGAAATTCTGAACGCAGTGCTTGCTGTCTGTTGGCGAAGGGCCCCTCGAATAAAGCAAGGCTAGTTTCAAAGTTAGGCCAGGTTGTGCAGGCTCCGGTGTAGTCGAGCTTTGAAGCTTCTTGGTGAGAATTCCTGAGAGCCCCTCTGAGCACTTGTTCCTGTTCTCAAGAAGCTCATCACAACAGAAGGGGTTACCTTGAGGTTTTCACTTCTGCAGTTTGTAACAATTGCTTCTTGTCCTTTTGTACTGCACCTTGAGCAATTGGAACTAGACTTGCTCTGAATACGAGGTTGAACAGCAAGATATCCATAGGACTAACACATATTTTTCTGTGATTCTGTAAAAATGAGGCAAGGAACACATTATTTCAGGTCATGCAACATACCTGTGTTCAAGTCAGGAACATGCATCCTCTAATTTCAAACTACTGTTGCACTAAGTACCCTGTATTGCTCTACTGGCAGAACAATATTACCCTGGTGAGCCTTATTTAAGAACATCCATGATCTAATAATAAACAACTTCCTGTTCTCACTTGTGAAAACTGTAAGGGGATAGGGAAGAATATTTAAACCTCAATACTTCCAGAGTATCCTAAAGAAGTGGTGCTTTTAAGGCCTGTGATTTGCCATGTGGCTTTTGTTGTAGAACTGTGTCTATGTGGAGTAGGAGCCACCACACTGTGTTCTGAGAGGGGTTTTCTTTTCTCTGATGGTATTTTTCTTCAGAAAGAGTAATGGTTAAGGTGCATCTGCATTCCTAGAAGTTCTATTTCGAAAGAGAAATAGTAAGTATACTCAAATGCTAATATTTTCTGTCATGATCCATATCTTGATTACCTCTAATAATGCCATGGAAGTTTTTATTAGCAGGCAGGAATTTTTTTTTCCCTGTGGTTCCTGATGTAGCTGTTATCCCAACAGTTGTTGCTGAATTTCAGTCTGAATGGATTCTTCTTGCTGTCAATGCAAATGCCACAAAGTGTTGGGGGTGTGTGTAAGGTTATTTTTTGCTGTATTAAGAAATTTCATGAAATATAGCTCCATGAATCTGGTTTAGTAATTATGGATATTATTAAAATTTATTAAGACATCTGGTAATAAAACTGCAACATCTCCAAGACTTGGAGGGGTGGAGAGGAACACAACAAAACCCCACCTGCATTGACTTAATTAACAAATTCTTATTATCAGGTTCCTGCAGATGTTTCTCATAAACTAAATTTGCTGATTTCCTTTTCCTCTACAGTACAAAATGTGTGTGTTTACACTGCCCCGCCCCTTTTAGCTGGTATAATAATTCTTACCCAGCCATCTGTGCTGTGCTGATCAGACTCAAGAAATATAAAACAGGTTTGCTTTTTCCATCCTGGCAGAACCCTTGGCTCCACTACCAAGTACCCTAAAATAAAATACAAATAAATCAGCAGTTCTACAGATTAAAAGAAACTAAAAGAAGTTACTTATTGGCTGTGGCTCTGTGATGAGGCTGGAATCGTTGCAGCATTTCCTTGCCTCTAGCAAAGGTCTTAGTCCTGGAAAGAGAGGGATACCATGCACAGGAGTAAGGCTGTTGGCAAGGGAGGTGGTGGCAAATCTGGCTCTCATCTCTTGTGCAAGACCAGGGACAGGCCAGAGACCGCTCTGTGCCTCAGCACGCCCTCCACACTCCAGCTCTGGAGATGCCAGCACACTTGCTTTGCTGCAGGGCTTTGAGCTTGCTGCTGCATTTATAAATCTAACAGCTTGGTTCAGGCTCTCTGAAGGGACCCCTTGCGTCTTTGGCCACGTCCTCCTGCAAGCACTTTTGCACCTGATTAGCTCTTTAGTTAAGAATATCCATTCCTTAAAATCTTTGAACAGTTGTAGCTTGCAAGAATGCTAAATTTCTCCCCTGGGCCACCATACTAGCAGCTGGAAGGCACTGAAACACCTCCACACAGGAAGGGTATATTCTGCAGGGAGCATAAGCTTTTGGGCTGGGACATAGGCAGCTCCTGGATGAAATAACGGAGTATGAACAATTTAAAAGTTATTCAAGATAATTTTTTTTATTGCTTCATCTTGACTGAAATTGTCTAGGTTAAAGTCTTCTGTGCATCTAAGCTCTGTGAGGTGACTTGGACCACACTGACCTCATGGTCTTACTGTAGGGTAAATATTGGGAAACGGCAGGTATAAGCTGTGAAGCTGAAAAAGCCAGACACAGCTGCACAGTGCCTAAAGTAAGCCTTACTCTTGGTGTCAAGATGGAGAGCAAGGCTTGAGGTTTTGATGTTTCTTTCTTTTTCTTTTCCTTTTTCTTTTTTTTAATCCCCTACAATTCACTTCAACAGAATTGAGTCCTGAAGGGGGCAGAGAAAGGAAGTAGGGGGTTGGTGTTGGTTGGGGTGGTGGTTTGTGGGTTTTTAAATTTTTTTATTGCTTGAAAGGTTGATGAGTGTGTGTTTTCAGTTATCCCAATTTACTGGGAGGTGCTGAACTGTCCCCATGGCATCTATGAAATCCGAATGCTGAATTATTTTACGATGTTTCTAAGCATCAAAATGATTATGCAAATATGATTTGGGGGAACAGATTTAAGTCTGCTCTTTCATGGGGAATAACCCTTCATTATGGAACAAATGCCATCAGAATCAACTTGGTAAAGCTTAGATAAGTTACATGGGGACAGCCATAATGGAAAAATAACTTTCTAATGGACCTTATTCACTGCTGAGCTCTCATTAAGATACAGCCTATTTCCTCAGAGAGGGTAGGGAATGGTGGAGAAAACCACAGTGCTCCTCCACTGATTGTAGGCACTCCCAGCTCAGCGTGGGCGCTGACTCTCATCTCTTCCACAGAGCTGTGGGCTAGAAGAGCTGTTTAGATTCGGCCTGAAGAGGTCTGTAAAATAAACTTGTCTTCTCAGTGGATGACAGCAGCCCCATTCACCACACCCAGCTCTGCTGGTGACAATGGCCCTTCTCGAACCACTTCAGTTTCAGAGAGCTGAAGTGTGAGCAGCTCTGAGGCTGTGGAGAGATGCCCTCCTCTGGAGCTACCTATATCTGTGCCTTGCTCCAGATGTTGACCATGCTGCATGCCTCTGCCTGTCCTCTGCTGCTAAAGGTTACTGACTGCTTTGCTTTCCTGCACTGGCTGATAATGTGAAATTCTGTCTGACAAAGTCATCTGGGTTAGTTTCAACTCCCCTGAGATGGTCCTTAGATGCCTTGGATGCTCAACTGTCTCACTTGGCATTTGCTATCCATCAACGAGCTTCCCAGCTTCCACCTAATCTGCTGCTGCTGAGCACCTGTAGAGCCACCTGTGCCATGGTTATCAGCAGTTTTAGCAAGAGCACAATCTCTGAAGACCGCAGATGGGATTTTAAAACCACTCCACTGCCACCCACCAGATTACCTCACTGGTGTTCCCAGAGAAAATGAAAACAAAAGGCGCTCAGGCAAACTTCTAGCTTCTCTTGGGAGGTTTACAGGAAGGGTTATGTCCAAACCACCACGCTGACTAGGATGAGACGCTTCTGCTGTATCCCCCCATGCAAGTCGGTGCCCTAATCCCATGTCTACCAGTGACCTGCTTTTTCTTTGACTGTACAAAACAACTTCTGACTAGCACTCAAACACCTTTCTCTGCTCATTAGAGGAATCAAAGCTAGCTTTAGGCTTTTTGCTGTACACTGATGGCCCTAATGAAGGAAAAGATCAAAATAATGTTGCTGCCTTATCTGTAAAGTCTGCTTGAAAGCACAGTGTGCGGCTCACATCCATTGAAAGACAAAATTTATTAGTGATCCCGTTCCACTGAAGAAGGTCATGAGGGGAGTTCAGGTACAAAACCTAATACATTGAACCCTCGTCATCTCTTCTTAAATGTTTCGATAAGATATATAAGGTTGTGGAAAGGAACAAAAGAGAGACAGAATTTTTAGATGTCTCTCTGACAACTTGTCTATTATTTGATGCACAACTGACAAGTGAGGTAACTCTTGACCTGCACTTCATTAGTTATGTTACAGGAAACTTAGGAATTTATAACTTGCCTCTTTAAGAAAACATTGCCCAATGTTGGAAGGAAGAGCACATTTTTCCCCCAAGATTTTTATTCTAAACCTTCCATCGTCCTATGTGTGACAACCTAGCAATGGAATAATCCTCAATTACAATATAGAGAACTTTTTTTGTGATTAAACTCATTGGTTGGAAGGGGGGTTTTGGTTGGGATTTTCTTTATTTTTAGTCAGTTCTAAAGGTACAACATCAAACCCTGGTTTACTTAATTTTCCTTTTAAAAAAAACCCAAACCAAACAGGATATTGGACTGGAAGGATTCACTTTAATGGTGGTCTTTTTCCTTCAGTAAGTTAATAGTGCATAGTATCTAGAATATAATATTTAGCATCTGCTGTTAAAACTGACCTGTCTGATGATGTACCAGTAGCCTTGCAATTTCCTAGACAGTCATAGAGTGCCCACTGTGTCAGATATTCTGTACTGGGGGTGAATCTAAACAATGTGGACAGCTTAGAGAAAATTGAGACACCCAGATCATGAGCCCTGAACTGACTTTTGCTGAGGACTGTTTCCCTGTGTAGCTCAGGGAGTATTTATGATTGCAGTATGTTTGTAAAGAAAATTGGCTAGCTGTAAGTAGCACTGTCGTATACCATTAAAAAGAAAAAACCCCTCATTTTCTCACAGCTCGACAATGAGGGCATCCATCTCTGCCCAAAGTCCGAGATGGAACACCAAGACATTTGGACCCTTTGCAGCTTGGCTTGATTGCAAGATTTACACAAGACTGTGGGTCTTCGCTATATTTAATCAGCTTTGGAAAATCAGACTGTGTGTTAAGAGCTGCCTGGAAAGGTTAGGCAGCTGACATTTTGGGAGGCAGCAAATAACACAAATTGATAATGTCAAGGAGCTGGTGCAAACAATCTTTTGAGAGCTACAGGTGGGTCCCAGATAATGCTGCAATAACTGGCACCTTCAGTTTAAAAATTATGTTTTGGGTAGCAGTATTATTTCCTGTTTGCCTGTGAGACTCACCTGAAATGTCAGACAGGGATGGTGATATTTCACATGACATTTTTCTTCCTAGCCCTTTTCAAGGATTGTAGAGATCTTCCTCGAGGACAGCCTGTATATCCCTTCCTTCCTGTGTTTTGGTTTTAAATGGCTGCAATTATTTTGTTTATCAGGCATTATAGACTTGTGACTCTTTGAATATCAGTTAAAAATACAATGGAAAGACTTAAAGCTCTCCAAGAGGTGTTTTAGTCAGATTCATTAATTCTGCTCTCTGAAAAAGAACAGAAATCCCTTGTCTATCTGACATTTGTATCCCATGGTATTTGTTATAGGTGGCGAAGGGGAAGAAACCCCAGCAGCAGAACCCCAGCCACACCGGGCTGGGTATCAGGTAGCAGAGAGTGTCATCTCATAACTGGACAACAGCACACAACAACAAGTGGGTAAAATGCAAGGTTTGTCCCTGATACTTGCAGATGCATGTATTAGTGTAGGATCTTTACAAATTTTATATGTTTGTTAGCGCCTTTGGAAAGTATTTCCTCGGTTCTGTGAGTGATGTGTGAAACCCTAACAAGGTACTTTCACAGCAAGCAGGCAGGCTAAGCAGGAAGCTCCACATCAGGAGGAGTTCCTTGGCTTGTGCTAATGGACCCACAAATTGTTAAGTAACACAACAGAAGGACCATTCCCGGACTTGTCCTTCTCCCTTTCTTGGTGTGCAGTCCGTTCCTTCCACCTGAGCCATACTGATACATCGCCTTCATGGTGATTTTGAAAACTCCTTTTGCCCTGGCACTACAAGGTACATAGACAAGGTATATCAAAGTATATGCTACATGAGTTACTTTTCATTTGCTGAAGTTCAAAAACTTTCTCCCACTGAAAGGAGAGTCTGTCATGTAAGAATCATATTAACTGCTTTTTAAAGGAAAAAAACTCCTTGCTCCTGGCTCATACAAGGAGATACTTTGATGCCCTTGTAAACAACCTCTTTTTGCTCATTATAGGCAAGACACGGTGGTGACTTACCTAGCACATAGGCTGAAATATGGAATTGCAATGAGTTAAATAGATTGTCAAACAAAATAATTTAATTTTCATCACAAGACAAAGGCGGTTTTTTGTTTGTTTTTGTTATCCTAAGTGCCTAGAACACTCAGAAATTGTGTCTTTGCATGCTCTTTATCTGCTCTGGAATTGAAGATAGGTTATTGGTTAACACTCTATGATGCTCTGTAATTCCTTAGCAAAGGCCACTGTACCAGCTTCTCTTGAAGGTCAGCTTGTTTGCTTGTGTCCTAGTTTCAGCCAGGACAGGGTTAATATTTTACAGTAGCTGGGAAGGGGGAGTGGCCAGACCTCAACATTATTCGATACTGTCTGGAATCACTTGCAAGGGGCAGGAGTCAGGAAGTAACCCCCGTTTTCCTGCATGGGAAAGCATGGTGTGGTAAGCAAGTGCTGGTCAGTATTTTGTTGAGATTTTTTACCTTCTGGTTGGCTTTGGTGAAAATTAGTTCTCCTCTGTCAAGTAATGTTTTGAGTCAGGATAATGAAATACTAGATGTGCTCAAACACTTCTTCTTAATTAATAAAATTTTATGGTAGGACTTCTTTAATGTGAGAAAGTGAAAAATCACCCTCTTTTACAGTTAAATGAAAAATCCCCTTCTTTCACAGTTTCCCTTTATAAAAAGTTCACACACACATGCACGCACGTACATCCCATACAAGATGTTTTTGACTCTTCCGTGGCAAAAAATTGCAAGAGGTAACAAAAAAAAAAAGTTGTAGTGGTAAGAGCCTACATTTGAAAGAGTCCGTTGCTGTCTTTGACAAGTGTAAGATGGGACACACGACATCTGAGCTTTCAGAGCAGCTCTTGTTAGGTTTCCCAAATCCCATCTACCCCTACCTGCCTTGCAGAAGAGGCACATGACACAGACATGAAATGCAGCATTTTGGTCCAAACAATCACATTGTGCATGTCAGCATCAAGCTGAAAAAAACAATTTTAATTCCACAGTCCTGGTATTTGGTGACCTGCCACATTCACACTATGCACTTCAAGCCACTGTTCTGCATTGTAATCACTCAGGACAGCCCTCAACTGAGAAATGATACTGCTCTTGTTGGTGCTTAGAGAAGCCTCCACAGTCAAGGGTGCTGAAGTGCTCCTGGAAATGGATCAGTGTCAGCAGCCAATGCAGAGTGTACTGGGAGCACTTCAAAGAGAAGCATCACAAGACACTTGATTTCTGACCACTGACAGATGCCTCTGTATCCTGACCTTCAGGTCAAAAATGATTGTGTCTCTTGGTTTATATCATCTTGGTCAGATTTGGGATGGCAGTAGGATGGGACTAAAGGTCAATGTCCATTTCTCTACGGCATAGTTGGCAGCACAAAATTGGACTTCTGTTTTTGCAGACTCCATGGTACATCCACTGTAATTTATTCTTAATATGAGGTGCCTGGTGAGGTTGGTGAGGGGCAAAGACAGCTCTCTTTCTCACCCTGACCTCCTCACTCTGTCTATCATGGAAAATAGGATGTTTGTAGGTGGATAAACTGAGACAGTCTGCTACCCATCAGCAATCCCTCATTGCTTGGTACCAGAACACATGGCAGAGTGGGACTCAGTCCTGCTGACCTACTCTGCTCTCATTTGGCTCACCATCTTCCTAGTAGCTCCCTTCCTCCTTCCAGTCCATCTTTAGAACTTCTTAACGGAATCCTTTCAAAACCTTGTCCAAACCTTGTCCAAACCACTCTCAACTCAACAACATCCTTTTTCTTCAATAGCAGAGCATAACTAAGCCTGTTCTTTCACAGCTCAGAACAGCCTAGGTTTGGTGTTTACCTACTTTGCTCCCAAGCACATGAGGTTTCTTCTATTCAAGAGCAAAAACTCACAAATTTTTAGAGGAGAGGAAATAATTTCATGTGTAGAGGGTATCCTTTGCTGAGAGAGGGTGGAGGAAGTGCAAAAATTGTGCAAGATTCTCTGAGCTGCAGGAATTAGTGAAGGATTGTTCTGTGTTATATTCACCATAACTTCATTAGGTTAAATAGTTTTGACATAGGTCCATAAATACCTCAATTCACGGAGGAATCAAGAAAATGTGAATGTGTATTTAATGTGAAGAAGCTAAAATAACTGACTGTTAAGCATGGGTAGGCAGTACCATGAATTTCAGTGAAACAAATATCTCTTGGTGAGCTACTGTATGTCTTTGTAGTGTTTGTCACTCAGGGTTGCTAAGGAACTTTGGTTTTCTACATTTCTGCCTTTAGCATTTGCTTTTATCCTCACACTTCATGTGGAGCATTTTCTTTCTGTATTGATGCTGACCTTTTTCTTCTCCCTCATTAGTAGAAGCAACAGTTATGCTGCATTTATTCTAAGTCTGTTTTTGCTTCAATGCTTGGAAACTAAAGTACAGAAAACCTTTAGTCCTGCTGACACTTAATGATATGGTCATTATGCACAATAATACAGTGGAGAAAAGTGGTTTCAAAGGAAAGGGAGCTCTGCTTTTGTTATTAGCAGTTATAATGTGGGCACTTAAAAGAAAGGACTGAGGACAGATAAAATAATGTAATCAAAAGAAATCAATCTCCAAAAGAGATGTCAAGAGGCCTGCTGCCCTGCTTTGACATGCCATTAGCTTTACCTGTATAACCCCTAACAGATGTCCATCATTTTTAACAGAAATAGTGGTGTTCTGTAAGGAGAAATTCAACTAAATTACTTTCTTTCTCATGTGGACATAGTGTATAATCTGTTGCTTGCTGTCTCTCTCGACAAAATCCCTTTTTATATTTGGAGACTGTTGTTCTGTTACACTCTTCTTTTCCTCTGAACATTAAACAAAATCAGCTCTTTCATCTTTTCCTTACAAGTCCTGTTTCTGAACCTTTGATCATTTATGTTGCTCCAATTTGGACTGTGACTTTTTGCCACATTTTTTTAAGTGCAATTTCTCCAAGAGTAGACATGTTATTGATTGTGACCCTCCAGTGCCGAGCAGAGGAATAATTACCTCCCTTATTTTGTAAATTACTTTTTCCTCTCATGTACCTAAAGCAAATCTAACACTGCAGACCAGAGAACCCCTCCCCTTCCATCTGAGCACAGTTCATCCCCTTTCTCTCCCACTCTAGTGAGCTATTCTGCACTCCTCGAAATCAGTTCCGGCTTGTTGCCTCGAGATTGAGCTTGATAAATGGGAGAAATACTCTGAATTTTAATCCTGCCCCAAAGCAGGATTAAGTTGTGGGTTGCACTCTTTGGAAGGCGATTTCTAGTCCATCACTCAAGTCAGTAGCATATAGTAGTTTCAATAGATCTGAACTTGACTTTCTCCTGTCACAATTAAGGTGACTAATGTGTAATTTACAGGAGCTTCTATTTTTCCATTTCTTTACTCTATCTTGGTGGGAAGAGCAAGCATCATAGCCATTGCTGTGGGACCTTTCCCATCCTCCAAAGTTCTTCAAGACTGTTCAGTGTGTTAGCTGTCTTCACTGCTGGATGAACGCCATCCAGCACCTCAGGTAATCAGAGGAGGGAACACGGGCCAGATGGAGAAAAGAGATGTTAAACAGTGCATAGGTGTCTAGCTAGTATTCTCCTTCCTTGCAAAGAGTGAAGCAAAGAGCATATAATAAATTCAGCCTTTTCTGGACATAAGTCCACTTCCTTCTTCCACTCACTTCATGGCAATAGCTCTTTACAGAAAACTTCACCATAAGAAGAGATGCCCAAGTCTTTCCTACTTTAGCAAAAACCAATGATTTTACACTCCCTAAATTTTCTTTTCTGAATTAGTAGAAACAAAACATAGTGGTGAAACTGGAAAAATGAACGTTCAGGACTAAAGGTGGCTGAAGAAAAGAACTTGTTCTGATATATCCCAAGTAAAAAAAATATTAATTTGTGCCAGGTGCTTCTTCCTTGAACGTTTGTGGAAAACGGCCTTTTGGAATGGACAAATACAGCAGCCCAAGAAACTACCAGGTTCCTTTAGATGTACGGTGTGCATCTTCTGTTTCTCATCAATCACACAGGAGTGCTTGGAAGTCCTCACAGGAGATTTCACATTGTCTATGCTTTACCAGGTTGAAGCTGGACACGGTGCCTAAAAGTACTGCCACAGACCTGGGGCCTGAAGATGTTGCTGATCTTTTGACTTTCTTGGTCCCAACTCTGCCTTAAGAAACTTTGGCATAGCTTTTTGCTCCTGAAGCATTCACAAATCTGACATTCCCTTGAGAGCATTCAAGTCCCAGTTCTGAAGCCTGGGAGCCTGAAGGGTCTGTAGCCTTTGGGGAGCAATGAAGTACAAGCTGTATGAGCAGAGGTTAAAGTCACTTTTTAAAGCTGTTATTTTGCCATGAAAAATAGATCAAGCCACTGGAGCTGTCAAAAATGTATCTTGGAAATACGTTATCAGCACTAACTTGCTCCTTCTGGAATTAATGCTACTCAGTGTGGAGGATTTTTCAGAAAGCATGTTCCTGTGGCTTGTAATGTTTGATACTTTTTAAATGGTTCCTGGGAAACCTCTTTCCTTGGAGATGCAAGGAGAACCTGAAAGAGTATATCAAAGTGGGACAGTAGCACTGTTTCAAGGAGTATGACTGGAACACAGCTCAGCTGTAAATAATGTTATTTCTTTTAAACTACTATGTCTTTCTTGCTCAGTAGAAATTATAATTTATCACGTCTTCAAGCAGAAAACCATGTTTTCCAATTTGAATGGGGGAGCGATGGATTTACAGATTGAAATCAAAGTCCCATTGATATCTGTGGGAATTTTCATTGACTTCAAAAGGGGTGAGGTTTGGTAAGTAGCTGAAAGCAGAGATCCTCCTAAACATTTGCAAGTAATGTGCTCTGAATATGCCTGTGTCCATCTGAGGTGCACAGCAGCAGCCAGATGCCCACTGAGAATTTATGGAGCACAAAGCAATCTCCAGGGCGGAGGGAAAGAACAGTGGTTCTGCTGCCGGCTCCATCTGATCCTGGGCACAACAGCGTTTTTTCTGTAGTACCGGGCTTTGAGGAGAAAAGAAGCCTCTCTTTTGCATGACTTCTTGTTCCAGGTCAGTCTTAAGGAGAACTTGTCTCTGTCACTTTGGTGTCAATCTTCATACCCTCTTCTCCCACTGTTAAGTTACTGCCACAGAGTTGGTCAGAGTTGCAGCTGCTGTGCATCTCTGCTGCCCGTGGCACTCACATTGTAGCTGTGCCTTTGTCCTTTGCTAGCTCTTGGATACAGCTGTCTGCTTGGTCCCCTGGCAGGAAGATCCTGTTTGTAACTGGCTATGCCACAGTTTCGCTGAATTTTCAAAAAAGTGCATTTTTCAAGATGTCCTTCATTGAAGCTGCTTTCACGGTAGGTTAGAACATTTCAGTCAATGACATAAAAGCTGTTTTCTAAACAAGACAAGTAGTTTTTGAAGATTTTAACAATACTGTAGGCTTTGTCCTCTGCCTAGGCTCCTTGTACTTACACTTAAACTAAGCTTTTCCAAATGTATCTTCAATAAATAAATAAACACCCAGACTTGCATTCTACTTTCTTCTCTCAGAAAGTGGAAGTTTCTGGGGAGTTGAATAAGCCAGTAAGAAACCGAAATAACAGCAGGATGGAAACACATTTAAGTTTAAACTCCAGGAGCTGCTGTATCTGATGGAAGCTGAATGCTAAGTGAATCATCGTGACTCAGTAAATAGAATAATGGTCTCCCCCCCTGGCATTTTTATTCCTGCCTGAGGAAAGAGAAGCCTTGCTAAGCCTGCAGACAAGTGAAGCCCAGCTTGCTCAAGCCTTGCAGGAGGGCAGAGCATGCACTTTTTCACCTGCTGCCATGTACAGTAAATCTATCCTGATCTAATACCATCCCAGTTTGGTCTGAATGGGTCAAGCACATACCCACATACAACCACCCCACCTACGGCATTCTTTGTCTTAATGTATGAGGAGTCTGAAATCCCTGCTCCTGAAGGAGCAGGAACACCATGTGTCATGTACGTGATGATAGGGATCCTGCAGTCTTGAGGTTTTCTTAGAGCAAACAATTTTACTTTGAAGCATATCTTCTGCTCCCCTACTGTCTCATTTTCTAGACACTAAATCTCCCTGGTGAAAACTGCAGAAAATAGCAACCTGCTTCTGTATATATTTGTGTTGTACTTTTTTAAAGCGTGTAGATTCACAGTTTTGAAAGAGAGGCAGAAAGTGGACTAGGTGAAACGTGGGCTGGCTTAAGAGACTGAGAGACAGAGAGAGCACTCATGCAATGGGGAGAAACCAAAAATCCATTTTGGTCAGCCAGAGCTGCAAAAAGACAGCTCACAGCATGCTTAGTGCTGCAGAGAAAAAAGCAGGGGATGTTCACCTGGAGCAGTGGTGACAGGTCTGCGTGGACCAGTAACACTGCTTGAGTCACCTCAGAAGGCTGGGACTACTCCAGAATGGACCCAGTTTGTGTGGTGGTGCACATCATGTGCACTTCTGTTCCATATGTTGTAGGAAGATGCATTTCATTTGCCCTACAATAGGAGGGTTATGTCAGTCGTTTATGTCTAAGAAGTGTTCCCTATCCCTTGCTTTCCCTGGGTGGTCAGGTATATTGAATAAATGCAGCATCTGTGGGAGGCGAGAAGCCTACCATCAAGTGGGCTTGAAATCCAGCTCCAGTGGTGTTGGTGTTTATTTTCTTATTTACATTTGGTAAAATTTTGCTTGCTGGGCTCTGCCCTCTGGATGTCACTGTTGTGCTCACTTAGATACCTCTTATTCACAGGCCTGGCTTAGCTTTCCTCCAGCATGTGACTAAAAAAGCTTCTAAGAAGTTAGTTTCCCTTCTTCATTGGCCTGTCAGGGTGTCTTGGCTGGAAAATGGAAAAAAGTATTTGTCCAGATCATATCATACAAATCATTTGAAAGTGTGACTGCCCTCAGAGGATTGGCTTAAAGGCACCAAAGGCAAGCACAGCACTATCTACTCCAGTCAGAACGTCTTTGGGTTGTCAGAGACAGAGTCACCTTGTAAATGTTTCCCAAGGTTTTCTGCTCTAGGTCTTCTCTGAACAACTCCTTGCTCCTTCCAGACAAAGAGATAATATTATGAGAGAGAACAGTGGTTGCAATGTCTCTCTGTGGCTTTAATTTTACTTCTTTTTTGTCCCTTCCTCAGAAGTGTCCAAGTTGTACAGCTACAGAATTGTGTGCAGTGCCAAAACCCCAGACTGCAGTAGTTTCTACAGTGGGCAGTAGAAATCCCACCTTATGCAAGTCTCTAAGAGCGAGTAGGGAAAAAGTAAAAATCCTGTTCCTCTGAGAGACCTAAGCTTACTGCAGCAGAGCCCTTCACATTTTGCTTTTGTGCTGAGGAAATCAAGCCCCAAGGACAGGTATGATGTTTCAGCTGGGGCAAATTAAAGATCAGGCAAAGAGGGAGACAGTGATGGTTGACACTTTGATGGAACAGTGACCGATACAAAGGGAAATTTAGTGTCTAGAAAACTAGACAGCAGGGGAGCAGAAAATACATTTAAAATCTATTACTCAAAGTCAAGACCTGTCAGGGTAGGGGACTCATTCAATTTCTTTTTTCTTTCTCTCTCTTTATAAAGCACTTCACAATTGAAATTCTTTCCCTGGCCAGATTTTCTGCACTGTTGGAGGAGGCTGTTTGTAGGAGCATTTAGTTTGATTACTGCTTTTCTATTTGCGATTTACCATTTTATCCACAGACAATTGTGGTTTAAGATTTTTCTTATTAATCCACATCTTCTCTTTCTCATTCTTCCTGCTAAACCTTTCAGGACTTATGCTCACAGGAATAGGAATCCTCTGGTCTTCATATATACAAATGGGCATTTTGGGATGATGAAGCAGGACAGTACTTAGGAAAGTAGAAAGTTCTCACAGAACGTGCAGATTCTCACCACTTCTTTTTGTTGTTAATTTTAAGTGTGTGGGGTGCAGTGATGTGAAAGGAACCTATAATCAAGTGCTCTTAAAGTCTACTTTGTAGGAAAGTGGTCTCTTTCCTTAGGCAGCTGCTTTGCATGGCAGCCTGCAAGGGATGTGCCTGCATCCTAAGGGAAAACATGCCAAAGAATGATTCTCCTGCCAGGGCAAGGTTTGGTGGCTCCATGGGGGCTGGAAAGGACAGTTGCCATGACAGCTGGAACCAGTAACTACTTTTCGCATGCTTTCCACCTGGCCTTGTCCTAGCTTTTCGTCTTCTTTCACAGTAGAACCAACTAAAACCATCCATGGTTTTAGTTCTGGTGGTGGGAGAAGCCTCAGAGACAGACGGGGCAGCTGCTTATGGCAGCTGGATAAATGTTGCCTTTCAAGGAGAAAAAATAAAGAGGTTCGTCCATCCTCAGGCTCAGAGGTCATTCTTTCATTGAAACATTTGCTATCAGGCTCTGTACAGTATGATGTTATTTTTTACTTTTGAGTACCTGGAGGAAGCACTCTGTGAAAAGTGTTGCTTAACTTGCCAGTGTGGAGCTGCTGCCTACCTACGGACACAGCCTCAGCAGTGGCAGTGTGGAAGCAAAGCCATGTCCCCAGACAGACCCTGCTGGTCTCTCCTGGTGTAGTCTTTACATCTGACTCTAAAAATGCACTGATGGAATTCAAGATACCATACTAATATGAAAGAAAACATATCTGGGAAGTATGATGCATAATCAAACAAGGCCATGTAAGGACTATTATAGTTTAGAATAGACACCTGTGAATAAATCTATTGTGTTCTTACACTGTCCCATATGCAGAGATGATTAGCACCGTGAGCAGTCCATGTTAGGTGGGGTTTGTTTGTTCTCTCTAGATTGTTTAAGATGTTGCAATTATGTCAGATTTATACTGTTTCTGTTGCTTGTACACAGTAACATTTCATTGCTCTCTAGTGTATCACTGTGTTGTCATTTTGTTTTACTGGGCTTTAAACTTCTGTATTCCTCAGAGCTTATACCTCCAGTTTCTTCTGCTCTGCCACACTGTCCTTGACCTGTTGCCTCCTTTCTCTCAATATATCTGAAACATTTCAATTTTACATTCTCCAAATCCTCACTGGTAGGCTCAAAGGAAGTGGCAGCCAATTAGCCCTCCCCACCAACTAACTACCTGATCCATAATTGCGTGAGATTGTCTTGGAGCCGTGTTTGTTCCACTCAGGTCTTTTATGCTGAGACCAAGAGGCTTCAGGTTTTTGTGTGTTGTTTTGTGTCCTCCTCCTCTCCTGGTTTTGTTTTCTTTCTTGATTCAATGTCAGCATGACATGTACTTTTTTTTTTGTCTGCTCAGAGGCATATTTAAAGATTATTTAAAGGCTCAAAATAAGACAGGCAGAAGAACAAGAACATATTGCAAATAAAGGCCAGAGGTACCATTCTCTTCTTTTGCAAATACATATTCATTTTATGCAGGGGGTAGGATCTTTCAGTTTCACTGACTGTGGTTGCACCCAGAAATAATGATGGGTTACCTCTTATGGTTCTGCAACCATTTTTTACTTTTTATCGAAGTGGATTCTCATTAAAAGTTTTCTGAGCCCTAAAACTTGGCTTTTCTTTGTCCAGCCTTTGTCATAGACATTATAATAGTATTTGGAATCCTGTAAAGGTCAGAAACTCTCTTTTTCAAATGACTGGCAGGTGCTGATACAATTACTAATTACACTGTATGATAGTCTGGTCATTAGCTGCAATAATCAATGATTTCCTCAAAGACAGCTGCTCTATTAAAAATACATCAGTAATAAATTACCTTCTTCAAGGTTCCTGCTGTAGGAAGTACCTAGCAGCTCTAAGAACCATTTCAATAACAAATGTGAGCTGTTGCATTTGAAACTTGAGAAGAGGACTTTATCTTCATGTGAATACCAGGGCTGGTGATGAGCTGCTGCCACTGAATTTGAGAGGGTACCTCAAGCCCTGTGCTCTGTTCCAGGACCACCTCCCGTTCACAAGAACATCCTTCATGGCAAGGACCATTTGCCATTCTCCATCTCTGTGAATGTTCTCTCTGGAGCCCTAGCACAATCCAAGCAGTAAATGCACATCCTACAGCCAGGTGGCCAACGTGCAAGACAGGTGAGGATGACCATCCTTCCTGCACCCCAAAAGGCTGTAGTCTTCATCTCCCTCTCCAAAAATAATGATGTGATACCAGGGTTTTGACTAGCATGAAACATCACTGTCTGCAGCATCATTCAGCACTTTCCTTCCCTTCTCTCTGACCAATTGCTTATTCTTGACAGACACTGCCTGCTAAGGGGAAAAAGGAAGCTCTGTGGCTGGATGGTACACGGATTTTAAAGTGTTGACAACTTTGACATTCTTTGGTCTGATAGATGGATAATTGTACAAATATTTCCAAAGTTGTATTATATTAAAAAAAAAAAAATAAGGTTTGGGGGTTTTTTTTTGTTGGAAAATTTTTAGATATTTGGTGATTGCATGAAAGGCCCCAAAAGGGAAAAATTTGGGATAAATGGACCTCCAGTGCAGATATTTTCAAAATACCTCTGTCCTTTACTGAGCGGCGTAAGATTACCTTCTCACTCCTGGAACTTCAGTACAATGGAATATTAACATCTTTTAAAGTATTTCTTGCATAAGAGAAATTGCAAAAAAAAAAAATTATAAATATTTTGATCTGTTGGTACATATATGGAGAGAAGGACAGAGAGGATGTTAATTGTACTTTGAGATATTTACTGGTTTCTTAATGCTAATTTAGCAGTAAGGGATGTGGTTCTCCATGATTTGGAGATGCTCCTCTTAGAACAAAAAATTAGTGAACGGCACAGAGAAAACTGAGAAAGCTAGTGGTCAAAGATGGTGCTTTGCTAAGCATGCATATAGTAGAGCAGAGAGAGATTCTTCATGGTTGTCCTGTGATTGAAGTGATTTATTCATCAGGACAATGCCTTCATGATGAGGTTTCTGCCTTAAGAGTGCAGGGGAGAGTTTGTAGACCACTCCAGAACATCGCAATCATTACATTTCTTTGTTTACCCTGGGTGCACCAAATACTTTGTGACCAATCCATTCTTATAATAAACACCTTACACCTGTATGTTTTGCTAGCAATCTGCAGTGAGACTGAACATTGCACTTCAGGCATGTGACTTCTAGAGGCACGACTGGCATCCTGATCTAATTTTCTAAGTAATAGTTGATTGGTCCCAACTGGATGAATATGGACAAGGTGTGCAGATTTTTTGGCAGAACACTCACCTCTGTTGCATTTCAATGCTCATGATGGGTAGGAAAAGAGTGGATTGTGCATTAAAATCCTGAGTTATATTGTTTACTGGAAGAAAAGGGAAGGCTTTGAACTAAAATAATTATGTTTGTGGAGAAAGATACAAGAGCTCCTAGATGGATGATAGGTTTCTTATTCCTATGCTCACTCACTAAAATGCAATCAGCAATAAAAAGCTGTTCCTTTAAAAGACACTCCAGTACAGTTGTTGCAATATAAAAATTTGTTCACTTATTCCAACACTTACTAAAGAAGCACTTAATTATGGTTAAACCTGAATAAAGCAAATCTTCACAGATGAGAGTTTATTTATTTATTGCTAACTCCTTCATAATTAATGGAGTTTCATTTAGTTGAACCAGTGACTCAGTCACCCAGGAGAGCAAGAGCCATTACTCCTGCTGTGTTGTCAGCCTCTGGAAAGCACAAAGCTGAGAGGAGAAAACTCATGCTAGCTAACGCTGAGGGCAATCTAACATTGTAGATGAGAATGCTTGAATATTTGCGAGCAGAGCAGACCCTGTGAGGAGGAAAGAAAATCTGTTTAAAATGTTAAATGGAAAAATCCAGTGGCAATCAATCACAATAGGTAATCAAAAGCAGAGGCTCTGTTACCAGGTTCAAATGAGGAAAAAGGCGGTGTAATTCCCTCACCCAATTAAACCTCAGGACATACTTGTTCAGCAAACAACTGCTACTGCATTAGGTTTTGTAAAGAGTCACACCTTTCCCTCGAAATGAGATAATGATTCATCTATCATGGGTAGAAGAGAAGGATGTTAAATGTAATCCATTGCTTGAAAAATAATGTGGAGCAGATGATACTTTTGGAAAGGCTAATTTAGACATTCATCCTAAATGTTCTAACCTCCAAATATTAATCATGGAATAGTTTAGTCTGAAAGGGACATCTGGAGGTCATCTGGTCAAACTGCCTGCACAAAGAAGGCTTTTTCATCAGAACAAGTTGCTCAGGGTCTTGTCCAGTCAAATTATTATTATCTCCATGGATGGAGATCCCATTTTCCCTACAATGATTCAGTTTAGTGAGCACAAGGCCCAGGAGAGTGAGGGAAGAAATGAGCAAACAAAAGGGAGTAAATTAATTGCATATACCAAGATAAGGACAGGACCAATTTATGATTGATGTGCTAAAGAGAGAGAGGGGATAAAAAGCTCTTTTTCTTTCCCATAACAGCACAGCAGTCAGAATATGTCTTGGACCAGTAACTGGAACTTGAGATGTATGGAAATGGCTGTCAAGCACTTAAACAATAGCTGGAATAAAGAGAGACTTTTCTGTGGGTGTCACTACACTATGGGTGTAACAGATGAGCACGTGAGGAGTATGTTGACTCTTGAGGAAAATCTTTCTGATAGTACAGACAATAAAACTGGAGTTGTCTTAGCATAGGTTTCCACCATGGGTATTTTCAAATAAAAAATCTGTCAGGAATGTCTTATGCACAGCTAATCTGGCCTTGCACTAGGAAGACAGATACAGTGATTTGCCATTTCAGTTCCATTTTCCCCGAGTATGTGATGGAAGAACAAGAACTTTGAACCTCTTCTAAGGTCTTTTTGTGAGCCATGACTCAAGGATTAGGAAGCAGTAGACCAGTTCAGCCCTACAGATGTAAATGCATAAGATGAATGCTTGTAAACCAAGCCCTGGAGGCATGATATACCTTAGTTAAGTCAACTGTTTTAAAAGTAAAGAAAGCTCCATTTACATATTTAGCAGTGGCTGACACACCAAAAAAATAATATGTTTTCATGTTCTCTTAAAAAAAGTGTACTCAATGATACAAGGTAATTTTTGAGGGCTAAAAATCTCTGATCATTACCCTATCCTTGTTTTCAAAAACTTTGTATCCTGGATCTTATTTATAAAGCTAATATTCTTCAGATATATTCCCAGATCCTGGGACTTCACAGTAGTGACTGAGTGAAAGAACTGGTAAAGCAATATGGAACATTGTTATTCAAATAACTGCACCAAGTCCTGCCTTTATAATGTATTATAGCCACGTTTTTGTCAATGATGTTATCTGCACTCCTAGTGAAGAAGCACTCGGATAAGAAAACAGCCCAGTAATCAGTGCCTTTGGCAGTCCCAAGAGAGAGACCAAGGACTGAATGGCCATGTAGAGTGAACTATGTGCTGCAATTTCCATATGGATGCATCCGGTGTGGCTGCAGCCTCTTTTTACCAGAGGATCCAACACACAGTATTCTGCAGAAATGGGATTATGAGAGTTCATAATTGCACTGTGTGTTCCCTGGAGTTCTACCCAAATGCTTCAGACTTTAACAACTATTTTTTCTTAAACTACTGTGATTAAAACAGACCTACTGCAGTCGTAATATTACGCAAGTGTCAGCAATGACTGGAGAAGTGACAATTATAGTCCAGTCTTATCCCTGTAGTCAATGAAGCAGGTTCTTGAAAACTGTGACATTCACTGCAGGTACAGAAGATCCTTTGAATACCTGCACTGTCCAATGAAGGATTAAAAAGAATTTTCATGAGAAAGTGAATACGTGTGAAAGACAAATTTGTACCCTGTGCTCAAGAAAAAGGTATCTGCACCAAAACCTGCACATTGTTCAGCAATGTTTCTGTCCCGCATCATCACTTAGAAATCAAACGTCATCCATAGGTCCAAGTATTCACATAACAGCACAAATCAGACTTACTCAAATTGCCATGCTTCTAGGAAATAACATATGACTTTTGGGGATCTCTATCTTGAGCTGTAGTGACAAAAAATGAATGAGACCAAGGATTTACTTTTCAAATAGCAACGTAAGTTGTGTTTTCTGTTTCACCAGAGTTCAAATGTGTATAAGCGAAGTTTGTAAGGATGGGAATGGTGTTGATGAGTATATGAATGAATGAAATATGTTGCTCTTGACATAAAGTGTATGTATTCAGAGACAGGATTGTATTCCAAAATTTTTTTATTGGTAAGCCTTGCACTAAACCCCATGGTGTGGTGATATATAGAACAGTGAGAAGGTATTGTGAAGGTAGGTCAGAACCGTATGAACTGTTTGCATTATTTGTTTGTTTATTCTTTTAAAATTAAATGCTTAGAGTGATGATATACCAGAATATCTCTAATTGTTAAGAAATTCATTGCAACTAACCAGGCTGGATACTGCAGGATCACACTTCTGTCTTCAGCACAGTTTTGGTCACAGTAATATAATCTTTGGCAAATGCCACAAATATACAGAACATATTGTATTTCCTATGTTTGAAGAATAAGAGGCAGAGAATTGCTCATTGTAACAATGCTTATAATATTCATAACTTGTTACAAGAGAGGGTGTTTTATTATAGAAGTGGACTTCGCAGTGGCACCCTGCAAGAGAGAATGCACTAAAGATGTTTCTCTTGGCTATCCTGGTCTTTGCCACTTCTCTTTACCACTCAGCATAAAATCTTCCCCAGGAATAGAGGGTTCCTTATTTTGTTAGGTCTGACAAATTTCACTCATTTATGGAAAGAGATTGGGAGTGATGAAAGAGGGGCATGTATCTTTTGAGAGAATCTTGAATAGGAACATTGTTTTTAATAAAATGCATGTTGGAACTCAAATCATACACTCATATTGTTGTCCCATCAGCAAATAAAGCACATGGGGGATTTGTGTTTCTGCTGAGTCTCCCATCTCACAGAAAAAGGATGGATGGATGTTTTCCCCATCTTCCATTTTCACCTGTTCTTGTCCCCTGAAAATGCTTTACTGTTGTAATTGTGCTATGGCATGGTGGCAGCTCAGCCAGAGTTGCAGGATACTTTGTAAGCAGAAAGACAGAAAAAAATAGTGATTCCTCTCCCAAAGAGCAGAAACATAAAGGCAGACAGAAGGCAGCAGACAGATGCAGTCAGATGAGAGGCTAAAATGAAACAGTAAGAAAATGCTGGCTGCTGTGACAGCCAGCAATTCCCAGAAGACCTGCATCTTAATTGTTAAATTTCTTAGTTGTGCTGTTAAACTAGAGAAACAGCAAAGGAAGGCTTTAAAGGTGGCAATCAATTGGCTTTGCCTGTGTTTTGAATTTGTCACCTCTAAGCACAGCGGGGGAGCACAAGGGCCCTTAGAATGCGACTCCTTCAAAACATTACAAGGGAATGAAGATGTGGGTTGACTTGGGGTGGAAATCAGTATTTATTTTACACTGTTTATCAGTAAGTCTGCATGTAAGTGAGGTAGAAATGGTACTTTCTTTTAGCTTTCTCTTGCAGTCTCCTGGTTTGTGCTACCCAGAACCTCTCCTTCTGCGCCTGGAACAAGTTTTGGATCCAGCTGGAAGGTACTTCATCAGCTCTAAGCAACACAATATACCAGCTGTTCTGTAAAAAGTGTTATGTACATTTGGGAGAGTGCTATAGTTTTCTTCTGAGAGTTAAAGTTTAAAGCAGTTAACCTCAAAGTCTTCCTTTTAAAATTCATATGATCTCCAAATTATTTTCCACTGGCACTTCTAGCAAACGTGGAATGTTTCAACCACACAATTCTTCAACCATTTCCGCAATTTTGCTGTTATCAGTTTCTTAAGGGATTTGATTTGTTTGTTTATTTCAAAAGAATCCTATTTTTCTGGCATCCCTTACACCTGCAGCAACCTTTAGAATTTCTTATCTACCTTCGCAGTTTTCCCTCTGCTGGTGACAGTAATCTTATTATAATCTACTCCAGCCTGCAGAGAATTCTAATGAAATCTCTTCCATGTGCCTCAGCATGCTTGTTATAAAGGTAGGGTGACTCACACGCTGAAGTTTTTAAGCAGTGTTTGAGGAAGGAGAGAACTGGATAATTCAGAGAACTGGTAAGGTTATCATGACAACTATTTCAGTTTTGAACCTGTTGAGAAGGATTCAAACTGCTATGGGTTGCTGACTCTTTCGTTGGACAATGTCAGATACTATCCCTGTATTTGCTGAGTACCCTTCATCCAAGAATTTCAAAACTTTACATATGTGTTCAGCCACAGGGAACAGAAAGAAAGACACAGAACTGAGAGGAAAATATACTGAGAAGATCTCTGTAATAGACTGAAATCAAGGACCATGATAAAATGTTGTGTCAAGCCTGCAACAAATTTGCTTGCATTTCTTGATCTTAGACTGCTGACTAATTAGGCTAAATGTGTTCAGTGTGCTTTGAATGAGGTATTAAGTGCACTGCAGAATGTATTTCAGCTCTTATAACCAGTAGAAATAATCCTGTTAAGGTGATTTGGCCAATTCCCTGGGTAGCATGCATAATGCTGGCAGAAATTCCAGTATGCTGAATTACATTTCCCTCATACATGGCTGTGGCCATATTTTTGTAAACCTAATGTGTAAGAAAAGGAGCAAGGCACCACCTAGAAAAAGATCCTGCTTGCTTCATATTACTATATTTTCATAATTGAAATCCTATCTACTAAACTACATGAATAAATTAAATCAAGCTTAGCAATGTTCCTAAGGGGAAAAAACATTTAACTGATATTCACCAGACATTTATTTGGCCAATTTATTGGCTTATATCCATGTGTCTTCTAACATTCAGAGTATTAGTAATTTCTTTAGCTGTTTAAATTTGATTAGCTCAAGCTATTTAATATTTCTATAATAAAATAAAATACCTGTAGCTCAAAACTCTCAAGCTACAGAAAATACTTCTTACTTTCTCAACTCTCATTAGTGCTGAATGAGGAGCATTTGTCCTAACTAATTAAGTGCTTAGGAACCTAAACACAGTGATTATGTTTCCTAAGAGAGAAACAAAATCACTATCTATCTATCTATCTATCTATCTATCTATCTATCTATCTATCTATCATCTATCTATCTATCTTCTCTAATTTTACATAAATCTATATTTACAGATCCACAGAGATCATCTGTAGCAGAACAAACTGTGCTCCCCACTCCCCAAACCAGTGAGGACAGTGCAGAAAGGACATCTTCAACAGACATCACACCAAGCACGTTCTTGCCAAGCTAATAAAAATTTCTTCATGAAATGTTGGAAAGGAATGAGCTGATTTATCTTCAATAACACACCTAACTTAACCTTCTTTTCCATTTTCTGGTCCCATTACTGCATTGATAATACTGGTTCCATGATAGCACCTTCCGAGTCTCAATCACTGTCCTTTTAATGGCCTACAGGTAGATTTGAAACCACCCATTGACCTGGGATTGTCTCCAAATAATTTTACATTATTTCTGAAACAACAAGTTTGCATAAATTGAGATACAGACAATAGAAGATTATTTTTGGCCATGGTTATGTAAATGAGAGTCAGCCTTTCATTTTTCTAAAGGGAAAAGTCAACGTGGATGAGCCTGAAAGCAAGTACATTCTCAGCATCTCAGGATGCTTGTAATGGCTAATCCACCCTCATAGGACTTCTAAAAATATAAATAACTTGTAGGCATTTCCTCCTCCAGCACTCCATTTCTTCTGCTTAAATCTGTGTGGCATAAGCTTACCATTTAAAAAGCCTCCTAAGCCTATTACCCACTGGGAATCTGTTAGTAACTTTAGGAGTGACTAGGGCACATTCTTGCCCCAAGTTGCCATCAAATATTATTAAACTTGAGAGTTTTTCCAGCCAGCCCTTCTCTCCTTACACCACATCTGATTTCATCCCAGGTTAATCAAGTTATCAGATCAACATCTTTAGTAGACACTTCTAGCACCTTTCTTATTTTCTCTTCATCTACTTCTGTTTCTTTCTGTGGAGGGTAATTTCTAATTTTGCTCATTACTCATCTATAAACATATCTCACTTTTTACTGATCTGATTTCACACTTGTGAAATAAAGACTGCACCATCACCATGAAAGACTAGAACAGACTTAACCAGAGATGTTAAGATCAGTCTTAGGGGCTTGATTTCAAGCTTGCTTAGATCTAGGGCTATACTAAATTGCTTCACTGCTGCAAAACATCTTTATGTCTTAAAATACATGATGTAGCTTACAGTTGCATAACACCCTTCATTCTTGCCAGTGACATGTGGGCAAAATTGGATCCACTTCCAGATCCAAATCTTGTTAATTTCTAGACTGAACTCCATAGTAGTTTTGCCTTTAGATATAGAGTTTGAGGTTTCACCCTTAAAACTATTTAGAGTATGGGACAGCTATCCCCAGTTTAACAAAATACTAAGAGCTGCCATGTACAAAGAATTCAGGCTGAACCAGATATTTGGCATGGAGGACATTACTGGGAATCTAGATAGCAGTAACCAAGCAATTGTTCCTGATGGCACCACTTGCCTTTGTAGTAAATGGCAAAGTTATAATAGTCATAAAATAGAGAGATAACATTAGATTCACTTTTTCAGTGCAGAGAACAGGCTCCAAAATGTTCTTGGTAGCTCAGTGAGAGACCATGTCTTGCAGTTGTGCTCTGCATTCAACCATCCTCACAGATGACTGTATTTTGCCTTTTAAGTCTTGATTGTGATGTGTTAAATTCCTGTACAAAGCAGAGACTTTATTGAACAGAAGTATCTTTCATTCCAGTCAGATGACTGTATGTTCTCTCAAGAAAGGTTCCCACTGCTGGTGACCAGCATTTGAAACTCAGTAACTAATTATGGTACATTTCTTCAGTGTTTCTTTTTTTTTTAACAACGGTTTCATCTTGTTACAAACTCAGTGGAAAAATTCCCTGGTCAGCATTAAGCTCCAGTCCCTGCAGTTCAGATCACAGAAACAGTCAATGTTCCCTGTTTTTGCAAGTGGAATGGATTGAATTTTGATTGTCCCCACAGCCTTTTCTCTTCTGCTCATGCCATCATAAATCTTCTCTTTAGAAGTATTTCACTATGTATTGTGACAGTTGTGCTTTTAGAAACATTGTCAGTCATCTTTACAATCATTGTACAAAGGAGACTGCAGATAGGTTGTTCCCCATAACTTTTATTGCACCTTTTCTTCTACCTCCAAGAAATGAGAAATATTTTCCTGCTATTGTTCATTTATATATCTCCTTGGTTACTGTCTTCTTTATTTAATAAACCCTTTCTTGTTCTCTGCTCTGTTTTTAGTTTAGTTTAGTTTAGTTAGTCCTATTTTTAGCTGTCCTTTATAAAACACAGATCAGCCTCTTCATTTTTGCTATTGAGACCTAAACTGTCTGATTATATTCAAAACTTACATAGCCATTTTGACCATTTAGATTTTATTTCCACTGCTGTCATTATCTTTCATTTTTATGAGATTCTTTTAGACTATGGGAGGCTTCCTTGCAAATCTGAATCTGGGTCTGAACTTTTTCCCTTCACAGGGATGCACTCTTTGAAGCTAAAGGCACCACACAGGAGTGCCTGAGGTTTAATGTAGCACAGCCATGTTTTCCGCCTTTCCTTCATCATTAATCTTTCAGATGAGGTAATTTTAGTTTAACTCTATGCCAAGTTTCTGGTGGAAGAATGAGTGGAAGAGGAGTATTTTCTACACTGATCTGTTCTTTGAAATTTTTAAGATGCAACCTACCTAAGTCTCAAATAGCAGAAGTGACATCATTGTGGATCAGATTTTAAGCAATTGATCATACAAAATTCCTTAATGAAAAAAGGGAAACATTTATATGTCATATTTTTACTTTGGGTGGTATCTCTGGCAGCGTCTATACCATAAATCATATGCATGGCATGTTTTTCCACCTCTTGTACTAGATGTAACACTACAGCCTTGCAAACATACCAGGTGTGTAGTGTGTTTTTTTTCTCCATTTTGTTCAGATCATCTACTGTAATTTTTTTTGAATTACTCTCTTTTAGGAGATGGTAATTGCAGCAATTTCAGAGCCTTTCAATCTCTAGTTCATTACAAAGCTAGGTGTGGAATTATACATTATTTTACATTGACTGGTAATTGTTCTAAATTTCTCTGTCAGAAGCAAAAGCTGTTGTTGAAGTCTTAGGTGCTATAGGCTCTGCTGTACAGATCTACAAGGAAAAAAAGAGTGGAAAATATGAAGCGCTACAACTGGTAGAAGAAATTAAATTATAATACATAACATCAATTGAGATGTCTTTGAATATCACTAGTAATCATCCATCATTAAATGTTGTTTCTCAAACTGTATGGTGTATTTTATGAGGTATTTCTACCAACTCAAGTGCACGTGAATAACCTTTTGTGTTATTTCTTCCTCCAGAAGAAACAGACTTGTGCTGTTTAATCATTTACCCAACAGACAAGCACTATAAATCATTTCATTTTTTCAGCCTTACCAACCTTTCTGCAGTAGCTTTCAAAGAATGAAGAAGTCACAGTAGGAGACTTCATCAAGTGCACTTTAATGTGTGGCAGGTACCAGCAAAGATACCCTCATAAATGTAAACATGGTGTGGCTATGCCAGCAGACAGATTATTTATTTTAGACTGAGAAGCATCACTGGGCCTCATGCTTTGCCCGTGAGTGCCAGAAGTTTCTATATGTTTATCAAAGGTTATATAGAGAAAGTATTAGAGAAATAGCATGTGTTCACGCGACGTCTCTGCTAAAACACAAAATGCCCTCACGGCCCCAGTAAAATCTTTTTGCTTATGGAAAGTCTTCATTTGATTCTTCCTATCTTTTTATGTCTCTTTGTTTATCAAGGTCGGGATATGCTTAATTTTTAGCAATAAAAACTGGTGTTGGCCAAAGTGATTCTTTCAGAGTGTTTGGCCACAAAGCACTGGATTGTGCTGCTCCTGACCATTTGGTCCCTGGAGTTGCACCAACACTTCCAGGGCTGAATTATGGCATTGTTCACGTTTTCAGTGTTCGAGATAAAGGATGAGAGGAACAGGCATTCTCCCAAATATCAAATCCTTACTGCATTCAACAACACTATTTTGTGCCTTTAAGCAAGACGGCATTGTTCAAGACAGTTGTCTTACACTGCATCTCTTTATAACTGTTCCATCAGCTGGTACAACTACAACTACAATTCTGACTGAAAGCTGAGGATCTGATTAAAGCAAGCTAGGTGTTTTCTGGCTTGTAAAGATTTGATCTTAAAGGCACTGCACCATGTGGTATCAGATGGCACCATTTCCTTCACTGTCTAACTCAGTAGGTGCAGGAAGGCACAAACCAGCCTCTGAGTGACCCTGCTCTGAGGCAACACCAGTTTGCTTTCTTCAAGTTGCTCCTGCCAATACCCGAAGCTTTTGGAAAGAAAGGGGATTCAGACCCTCCCTTAGTGTCAGGCAAGTCCTGTTTCTTCCACAAGCCCTACACCGACCCTTGACTGTCAGTGAAGGGGCCAAGGCAGACTTCTGCTGAGATTTCACTGTCAGCACTAGGGACCATACCAGTCTTTTTGGAGGGAGAGAGTGGAGGGAGAGACCATTTCATGTTGGCTGCTGCCCCCTTGTCCTGGGTTTGCTCTCTGGCAAACTCCTAATTAGGAGGTAGTGGTGCATTGACTACTCTGAGCTCCTCCAGTATCTGCTCATGAGAGCTGAGATGTGGTGGGGTCATCCACCCCACCTGACGTCAGCACCAACAAAGAGCCAGGGCTTCTCCTCATCACAGGCAAAGCTTTGATGAAACATTCTGTGTTTCATGACTCCTGCTACATTTGCCTCAGCAGGAGCCCTTCACCTCCAACAATAAAAGGGCTTTTTCCTGGGTGAGGCAGCAGATCCAAGCCTCCAGCTCCTGCTGAGCTTGCTGTTCAAGTGACTCTTGAGTGCTGCTCCTCCTGAGCTTAAAATCCTACTCAGAGTTGTATAAGAAAATGCCTTTTTATGAGAAAAAGCCTTTTTGTTATTTTTTCAAGATCCAGTCTGTATTGAAAACATTCAACTATGTTTTTATTTCTTAGGGAATTTATTTAACTACAACAAAAAAGATTTATTATTTGATGACTCATTACAGGACTTAGAGATAAATCCAGAACTCATCCAGTTTTCACTCTTGAATGTCTTCAGTGCAAGGTGCATCAATCTTTTAGTCCTGGAGCTGCCTGTTCTCCTCAGAATTTATTTTTTTGTTCATCTCTGCTCTTCAAAGTCATTTAGATGGCAATAAAGATGAAAACTGAGTGAATAGCTAGAGTCATATACTATAGTCCAGGGATTCTCTTTGATGCAAGAAGCTTTCTCTCTGCAAGATCTTTGCTGGCAAAAGATGTGTGGATTGTGACCTCGATATCTGATCTATACTAGAGGAATGAACTTCTTTCCTTATCATATTCTCTGCATCACCTCTTGGGACTAGTTTTGTACATTGTGTACCATTCACCTTAGATTCTCTCTCAGAAGGGAGACTTTTGAGATCTCCAGAAGTTTCATTTCAGTTTAAAAACACACAAAAATTATTTTTTAAAATGAAAACACAAAGTATTTATAGAACTCCAAATGAAGTCTCAGGAGAACACCCTTCTTTGATGCTGAGATTCAAAAAGAAGTCACCACCATATGTTCCCACAAGCACATCAGTTCATAAAAGCTGATCTCTTATTTCTACAGGGCTTGAGCTCCCAACCGTGTGTATGTGTATTTTGAAAACAAGATTTCAGACTAGCAGATACAAAGGGGCAAGAAGGGATTATTACAATTTCAAGACACGAGAAACAGGGTGTGAGGTGACAGAAGGATAGGGACGCTTTCAGTTTAAGTGAATGTAAATAATACATGCTGATTTTCTAGTGGGAGATGAACATGTAGCATCAGGTGCTGCCAGGAGCCCAAGAGGGAATGGGATGGAACCAGCCTGCTCTCCTCAGCACTGTGTCCCTGGTCCACACCTGCATCCAGACAGGAGAGAGTAGAAAGGGATGCTGCCATGGGTTAGGGCTTGGTGAAGGACATGTATGTACAAGAATTGTAATATTGCTAAGTTAGTCCTTTGAGCTTCCCAGGGTGCCACGACAGGAACATCTCAGTGACTCAGACTCTGCTTTGTGTGCTGAGAAATCTGATCAAAGGCGTCATAAATCTTGTCATCAGGCATAGGACATAAGACACAGTGTTCCTGCTCTCCCATTTTAGAGCAAGAAAGACAAGAATTTAATTTCAAAAGTAGATCTGAAGTTAGTAACTCTCCAGCGAGAGTTTACTCTTCTGTCCTTGTCACGATCCGCTAATACACAAGCAGGGGTCATGATGGTTCATTTACCTGATCTCAGAGTGCAAAAGAAACACAAATGGGGAATTTTAACTTTAAATCAAAAACAATGCACTTTATTGAGTGCCAACAACACAATTATGCGATAGAGAGAGAGAGAGAGAGAAAGAAACAAAGGATAGAGAGAAAAGAAGGGGAGGGGATAATAGCTACCAATGGAGAGGCGAAAACTCGTGGTCCTGCCAATAAATCCGTCTTCTTTCCGTGGGGAGATCTCATAGGGATCTTTTCAGANTTTAACTTTAAATCAAAAACAATGCACTTTATTGAGTGCCAACAACACAATTATGCGATAGAGAGAGAGAGAGAGAGAAAGAAACAAAGGATAGAGAGAAGGGGGGGGGGTTAATAGCTACCAATGGAGAGGCGAATCCTCGTGGTCCTGCCAATAGATCCGTCTTCTTTCTGTGGGGAGATCTCGTATGGGTCTTTTCAGGAAGTCCCTTTATAGTCTTTTCAAAAGCGAGGGGCAGCTAGCCAAGAGGTGGGGGAATAAGACCCATTGTTTTTGGGGTAATGGTGCAGGGCAGGTGCATGGGACGTTCCTTCTCGCTCCAGTACAGCCCTTCCTGCCTGGGCAGCAAGGAACAGCACCAGAAAAACCTGTTCAGCGTGCACACCTGCAGACACTTGGCAGATGTCCCACCTCGGTCTGGCTAGGACTCCTGTACTCTCTTTCCCCCTTTGGGTTTTTTTTAGGATTTTTCAGTCTCTGTCCTTGTCGATGATCATGAGGCAGATGAGGGATCTTCGGACCGTCTCTTACAGTCTTATTTGCCCTAGATCTCCATTCCGTAGCAGGTACCTGGAAATAAGAGAAAAAATATGTCAACAATGTGCCCAATGAATTTTTTCAATTAAATCACAGTTTCATTAAAAACGTATTGGTTCACTGAGCTGCCCAGGCTTTGTTCAAAACCTCTCAGGTTCTTAATGACTCATGACCTAGGATGTTTACATCTGCACTTCAAAGAGATGTCAGAGAAGCAGATCCAGTGTACAGACCAGACTTCAACCCACACTGTGGCGCTCGGACATCACTTTGCTGGCTCGCAACACTTCACATACACAAGTGATAGACAACTCAAATTTTTTTTTTCTAATGGACTAATGGTTAGAAAGGAACATAGATGAAAAGAAAAGGGAAAGACAAAGAGGATAGATCATAGAATCATAGAATTATTAAAGTTGTAAAAGACCTCCAATATCATAGAGTCCAACTTTTGACAGAACACCACCGTGTCAACTAAACCATGGCACTAAGTGCCTCATCCAGTCATTTCTGGAACTCCTCCAGGGACGGTGACTCCACCACCTCCCTGGGCAACCCTTTCCAATGGCTGACCACACTTTCAGTGAAAAATTCCTTTCTGGTGTACAACCTAAACCTCACCTGGTGCAGTTTGAGATTATGTCCTCTTGTCCTGTCACTTGTTGCCTGGGAGAAGGGACCAACTCCCACCTGGCTACACTCTTAGGCAGCTGCAGAGAGTGATTAAGGACTCCCCTTCTCCAGATTAAACAACTCCAGTTCCCTCAGCTGTTCCTCATGACTTATTTTCTAGAACCTTTGCTAGCTCTGTTCCCCCTCAATGTCTTTCTTGAAGTGGGGGACCCACAATTGGACACAGTACTCAAGGTGTGCCCTCACCAGTGAGAGTACAGAGGGACAGTCATCATGACCGATGATCACAACAGACTCTGATTTCTCCTTCCCCCCATTTGCTTTCCCACTGCCTGTATTCCACATGTGGCTTAGTGGAGACGGACCTGCATTTGCCATCCTGATGATGCAGAACCAATGACACACACACACTTCTTCGACTGGAAATATATCACCAAAAAAACCATCTTGGCCAAGCAAAAATGTAAGCATAAAATGGCAGCGTCCTACTGCCTGCTTCTGAAGTACTGGAGGTATAAACAGCTCTGCTCTCTCACCCCTCGCTCTTTGCAGATGCCCTCTCACATGAAAGCTCTTTTGATTTCAGCTCCCTGCTCATTCCCAGACTTGTATAGCAGGGAGGCTCCAAAGGTCGCCATCTGCCTTTAAAAAATGAACACATTTAGTAAACTCCCATCAAGGCTACGCAGGCAACGTCTCTTGACTTTATATTATTTGCTTGTATTTAATATTCTGTTAATTTGCCAGATGCGTTCTTCAGGGTTTGACAGTGCTTCTGCTGTAATAAAAATCAGCACTGCTTCTTGGATCTGATTGCCTGTTTCAGCACTGTCCTGTGGAAAACTATCTCATATTGTTAAACAGTTTAATTTACTGAAAGCCCTCTAACAAATTCATTTACTAAGCATTCAAGGTCATGGAATATACATATATTTTAAGGCTTTCAAATAAATATGCCTGAAAAAAAGGCCAGGCAAATTGATGTACTAAGACCTAGGAGTGAATAAAGGACAATATTTAGGGTTTGGAAGTTGTAAAGATGGGTGAGGTTAGTAGAGAAAGAAAGAGATCGAGATTCAGCTGGGAAGCTGTCACTGTCTCTCCCTGGATCCTGGACTGGTGTCATTTAGGTCCCAGCTGACTTGTGTGGCTCCAGACTACATAATTCGATTTCTTTTTTACTTGCTCAGGGCCTTAGCCAAGGACTGGTTTCACCAATATGTAATTCATTGTGCCCCCTGTATAACCTGCAGTCTTTTAATCTTATCTTCCTCTAGTTTTCCATATCTGTTTTGACATCATCTACTCTTGTACAATTGAAATTGTACTGAAAGAGGAGCTCTTTGGACTACTAGGAAAATCCACAAACTCCATCAAAAAATCTTATTCAAACATAAAAAAACCCAATTTAGGCTCAGTGAGATCTGACACTGGACTTCCATAATAGCGTTTGCAGCCCCAGTTTCTGTCCTTGATTTCCTCTTTCTATTTCTAAATTTTTACTATCCTTTGTCCGTTCCTCAAGTGCATTTTCTCTTCGACTGATTTCTTAGTTTCTTTATTTCTGTTCCTCCCTATTCCATGTGTAAGAACCCTTCTTTTTTTGCTCTTTCTCTTAGGCCTTACACTTTCCCTTTCTCTATCTTTTATCATTTTTCTGACACCTACTTCTTTCCTTCTTTCCCTCCTTCCTCCCCTCACCACTCCTGGGGCTCAGCTGTGGCCATTGGTGACTGCACCAAATTCACAAGTGGCTTACAGTCGTGCAGGGAGGGGACGTGACCCTGTGCTCACCCCAGCTCAGCCTGAGAGCACAAAACACTCATGTTCCCATCTCTCCATATCACTTCTCCTTGGGGAAAGCTGAGCATATGCTGGACTAGACGGCCCTGGAGCCACCTTCCAGCCTGAGCCACACCCACGATGAAGAAACCCTCATGGCTTTTCCCTGGATTTAGAGCACAGCAGTAACTCGCTGAATGTGAGGCTGCAACAAGGAGCCAGAGCCCAGGCTGGTACTTAGACCTCTAGGGAATTGACTTCAGTGCTGTTCATGGGGAATGTTGAGTCTTTGGGGAGAGGATCTGTACCGGGAGGGCTGATTTAAAACTTTTCTTCTCTTGTAGTCAAGATCAAATATAACAGGGAACATTTCTTGCCTAAGGGGCTTGATGTTGTCCTGCTAACAACAATATTTCCTGAATAGATTTTATCATATTTTTTTTTTCTTGTCAATTTGAAATTGATATTTGGACTCCCTGGATGATCAATTATCTCAATTCATGTAAAGTTCTCAGGCGTGAGCATTCCCTATGATGGCAATGAATGAAATTTTGTAATAAATTCTCATAAATTTATTAAGGTCCCACAGCCACAGATCACCATTGTCAGTTCATATAATGCTTCCCCAGTTACTCAAAAGTTGTATTACATGCCATTACACTTATAATCTCACTTAATATTAGTCCCCTTAACAACCTCTCAAACATTTGGAACTGCATTTTACAGTCTCTCATCAGTGCCTCTATGAGGTTTATTGTAACATTTCTTCTCTAAATGTTTTTGTGGTCTGAGAAAGGATTATTCTCATTGAAGTGTCATAAGCCTTGCTCAGCAACTCACTTATTTCTCCCCTCTCTATCCTTTATGCATTTTTGTTTTCTCCTACTAGCTCATTTATTCTGTATTCCATTCAAGCTAACCCCTCTCAATGCAGATGACAGCCTTAGGTCCTGGTTGTAAATCTTCAGTGCAAATAGCCCTAGATCCTGCATGTTACCTGCAGCAACTGGAAACAATAACTTCTGGGGGTGTTATTGCCTTTGTAGCCTTAGCTGCTATTATCTTGTAAAATAAGCTTTACATCTCTGCTTTCCACTGATTATTTGTAAAAATACACAGCAGTCTGAACCTGTGCCATCCCAACATCTCTCCCAGACTAATGACCCCACGTTCAGGTGGGCCAGGTATGCTGACAGACCCGGGCATGTGTTTCCAGCCTGAAATATATAACCAGTTCTCATCTAGTGTTGCTGGCCAAGTAAAGTTCAAATAGGCTTTGCTATTAGAAAAGCTTCTGGAGTGTGCAAACCACAGTGAACTGGAACTAGTGGTTTATGTTGTCACCCTCAGATCAGAAGGCTTCTGAATTTGCCAGGTGAGGCACGACACGGGTTTTACCTTTTTGTCATGCTTTCTGCAGGCAGCTTCTACAGGAAATGTCTGACAAAGTTCCCCGTCTCAACAGTTTCCTGGGCAAGCACATAACTCTTCACATTCACAGTGATTTTTCACTCTGTAATGAAGTATGTCAGTATTATGTTGTACAGGCAGCCATCCGTAAACATCACAGCATCATGCTTTTGCAAGGACTTTTGTAGAAAATCCTCATAAACCATGGATTTGCCAAGAATCTGGATGCAGATCGAGGATCTGCTTGCCAGAGCCAAGAAAGGCGGACCAAGCTAACTGCTGATCCTGTCTCTATTCTTCCACTTATCCTGCCAGCAGCTTTTTTCCCAGTAACACTGCACTGGACTGCAGGGGTACAGGCTTCCTTCTTTCACAGCCCTTGCTGCTGGATCAGCCCCATGGATGGATACAGCTCAGCCTCTCCCAGGCTGCCACCCTCCAAGACCTGTCTTTTCTTGTCATATAGCTGACTTTGTAATGAAATACGGCTTTACTGACAAACCGCTCCAGCTTTCGTGGAAACACAGGAGCACACTGTACACGATGTACTGGTTGGAAAACAACTCCTGCCCAGCAGGCTGGCAGAGAACGGGAGCACTGCTGTGTGATCAATGCTGTCCTGAGCTTTTTGCAGCTCTGCTCAGCAAGGGGCAGCCAGAAAGCTTCCAAAATCACCAGGATAGACCTTTTCCCAGATAACACTATTAAGATCAAAACATGTCTTTCTATTCCTATATCTGTGTAGAGTTTTAATTAGGACTTTTTGGCCAGGGGTGGTTTTCCTCCCTCACTTGATGCTGTAGGCTCCAAGACAGTTTTTTCATGTTCCTTGATGAAATTAAATGAAATGGTGCTTCAACAAGACAAAACAAAAGGGAAAGGACATATTTTTCAGCAGAAGAAAACCAGCCTGATGATTAATCTCTGCCACCAGTATGGCAGCTGAGGTGCAGACACAGACAGCAGCCTCTGGGTGCTGGTACACAGCCACCCAGCAGCTGCCTGCCCGGCTTTTAATCTGGGACTGCCCCTCCAGCCCCGAGGGGACTGCCTGCTACTGGCGGATAGCAATGGGGAATTATAGGTATTTGCCTCTCGGTTGCTTCCATAAAACATCTGGGTCTTTAGCTAAAAATTACAATAAGGGAAAGTTTGTTTAGGACATCTAGGAGGTTTGGGGATATGCCTTGCTCTCTGAACCCCACTGCATAGGCAACACTCTGGCAAAGAGGCCAAACATGCTGCTGAGGGTAGTCATACCTGGCCCTCTGCAGCCTGCTCCAGAGAGTGGTCCTGCAGCCTCACCTGCCGTGCCTGCTCCTGTGGAGATGCTTCCGTTCCCATCTGGCCTGGGCCATTTCCACAAGCAGCAAGCTGGGCTGGAGTTTTTCCAGGGAAGCAAATGGCAGAAGACAGCACAGTCTGGCTCTCTAAACTGCTTTTTTGATGGGAAATCTGGACTGTCACACAGAAGGTTGTATCACCTGCAACCTATATATTGATAGAATTACACTGGATCAAAAGGTAAACCTTTTCTGTATATTTAAGCTGTAGCACTGGTGATTTTGAGATTTCCTGAAAGTCCCTTGCATGCTTTTTCACATCAGTTTAAATTAGGTGGATGATGATATAATTGTTATCTCTTTGTTTTTTCTTTATGGATGCTGTAAAGGGATTCTTTTCTCTTCTGCACTTCTATTTTTTGGTCTTGATATTATTATGCTGAGGCTTCAAACAGCTGAGTTGTCTGGAAATTCATATTTCCTCAGAACCATTTTGCTCATCTGCTGATAGCAGAGAGCACAAGTTGGCACACTTTCAAAAGAGAAACTTGTTTCACCAGCAGCAACCGTCTTTCATTTAACCTGGACCAGGAGATATGAAGCCAAGGTACTGTTCAAGAAGCAATTCCAGGCAAATTACAATCTGAAATCAGCTTTGAAAGAACTGTGATGAAAGACAACTATATTATTTCTTTGAGCTTTTGTCTTGTCATTTTCCCCCCTTTTGTTTTTTTTTAAAGAGAAAACTAGAGTGAAACCAATCTTCATTCAGGAGGAAAGTAGAAAGTATATTGATTCAGTTTCATGTCTTTCAGATTCTTCTTTTCTCTGATTTGTGAGCTCCTAAAAGGACACTTTTCATCACTTTGGAGAGGTGATGTGTCCAATATTCGAAATTCATGTATTTTGATTCCTTGGCTTAGAAGTTGGGTTTTTTTTATTATTGTATGATATCTGAAATAGGCTTTTGTTTTAACAAAATAAATTTTATTTTCATGCGAGATCATAATCTTGATTCTCTCATAACTTTAATTCTACTGAATGGAGGACTGTGCCATTGGCTACACTTCTCAGAAGGGGAAAAGGTCGCAAGTAGCAAAAGGTACCAAGCAGTAACACTGGATAAAGAGTTCCTGTTTCCTCCCAGCTGGTGATCTTGGAGAAGAAAGCAGATGTGCTCCATGTGCTGAATGCTGTGCCTTTGTGTGTGTCTGTGTATATTTCCAGTTTATAACATGCCAAAACTTGGAGCAGCAGAAAACTGCACAAGAGTTTGAAAAGTAAGAACTGAGGCAGTAACTGCACTGCACCCGACGTCTAGGTCATATTGCTCTCCACCAAGAGATCAATTCTCTAATTTGCTTTTGTGGTCTTCTATTGTAATAAAAGTCCTGAAGAAGGTACATGTGCATGTGGTTCTCCATGTTATGGTGCTGGCTGAGGCCACAGAACCCATCCTGCTCATGGCCTGCAGGAGGTTGTGGTGGCTCTCCTGCCATGGTGACCGTCCTATCGTGGTGGGCACTTGAATGCATGTTCTATTGCAGTAACTGCTGTGCACAAGTAGTTCAGGACTCAGAGGTACTGTCCTAGGGCCACAGACTAGGTACCCTGGTACCCACCTCAGGGTAGTTGCACCGCTGAAGGCATGATGGACTCATCCACTTACTCCTCATCATCCCATGGAGGTCAGCATCTCTCACAGCTCTTCTGTTACTATCTCTCTCATTATATGGATGCCTGAAATAATGCTATGGCAGCCTAGTGAAGACTGCAATGGAAATATAAAACATCTATACTGTGTGAGTCAAAAGATCCACCCAGCCTCCAGCTGTGGCCAGAAACAGGTCCTTATGAGAGAGCAGGACAACTGCAAAGTGGTACCTTTCCAGCTACAGGTTTTTTTCAAGGGGCTTCCGGAGACAAAGTTTGCATCCAGACCGTCACATTCTCTCACCACTGGTGGATGTTCATGCTTACATGAATTTGTCTGACCCCTTTTTAAATTAATTTATAAGTTTAGCCTCTGCAACCTCCATGAGCAGTTAGTTTCACAGTTTAATTAGATGTTAGGGGAAAAGGCATTTCTTTCTCATTGTTTTAATCCTGCTGCTGATAATTTGGGTACCTTCTAATTCTCATAGTGGGTGGAAGATTGAGTAATTGTTCCCTGTTTACCTCAGTTATCATTATAAACCTCTATTATCTCCCCTCTCAGCTGTCTCTTCTTTTCAGCTGAAGAGTCCAAGTCTAATTAGTCTGTCCTCATTTCTGCAAGGCTGAAACCAGCTCAAAATAATTGCCAAGCACAATCCTAGCATACTGTCCAAATCACACCTACAGTACTCTGGAGGTTATTGGGCTACTTATAAAACCAATGCACATCTTTACAAGGCCTGCTGTGAATGCAAAGGGCATGTCCAGGGTACTCGGAGCAGAAGGATAACACAATAAATATGTGACATTTTTGTACATAGTGTCACTTTTGATCCGCTATAAGGTGTAACTGAATGTACTGGTAAAGACCATGTGCTTTTATGTATACAGGAAACTTGCACCTGGCACAGAAACACTTGAGAAGATGTCAAGTAAACTGTGCTTCAATTCTGATTCCTGCAGAATGGGAAAATTTAGGACAGACCTTAAACTGGCAAAGTTCAACAGTGGGAGTTCTGTAGTGGTCTATTGTTTTCTGACATGGATAAATCCACTGCCAAGAAATCGATTGGGTCATCACACACCAAGAGCTAGGATGTTTTGAAAGTACATAAATAAAATTTTAAGGTGTCGAGATTGTATAAAATCATATTAGTAAATGAACCACAGGGACAAGAATGAATGCCTTAGGTATGCTTCATTCAAACTAGATGAATATCAGAATCCAACTTGTCTTTAGCCAAATCACAAGGAAGGGGGTTCTGTCCTTTGATTATATTCTTCTCCATGTTACACTTTGCAAACGAATATTTCAATGTTCACATCCATTACAGTGTGTAAAAATGACACAGACATAACTTCATCTATATGCACTTTAAAATCAATCTGATTTCACAAACCAAATTAAGAACGAAATTGTACTGAGTATGAAAGGACTCTGCAATCATGAAGCTCCAAATCTGCTGAAATAATCTGTATAAATTTCAAGCGAAGGGAATTTATTTTAGATTTCACATGTAACCATGGCACTGCAATGTACTATATATTCAAAATAATCTCAGCAGCCACAGCAGCTCTTTGATCAATATCACATACAAATTTCTGTGCACAACTTGACAAGAGTCTGAACTTCTCTTTAGAAGCCACTTTTCCCTCTGACAGTATTTGTCTTTCACCAGCCATGCACACAAACTGTGTTTTCACTTCCCATGTGGCTGTCAGGGATCCAGAAGTTTGGGTTCCTCCAGGCACTGGCAGGGCAGTGGCACTTTGGCCTCCTGAGCTCCTGGTCCACCTCAGTGTAGACAGTTCCCTTCCAGTTCATACAAACGTTAGAAATACAAACTTTAGAAATCTAGAATACTATTCTAGAAATTTGGAAATTTCTAGAATACTAGAAATACTGGAACTGGAGGAAAACCAGATTTTGAAACATCTAAATCCACTGTGAGATAAAAATGACCATCTCTTTCTCACTCAGCTCTAATTCTGAGGCATATTTCAACCAGGCATTTTATCATGTGCAAAAATTCAATAGCCTTTATAAACCAGAGATTTAAGTTCTGTGATGAGTCCCAAATTTTAAGATGACATTTAGACTTAGAATATGGGTGTTGTCTGAGCTGCTTAAAGGGAGATGGAGGGAAGTTCCTGAATGGACGTGAGGTATCCTAAAAATAAAGAAAATACAAGCTGAACACCCAGCTACGGAAAGAAAAACAACAGGCAAAGATAGCCAAAATAAGCAAAAATTGAAGAAGTACCACTTAAACCCCAGTCAACTAATGAACATTGAGATCTTGCAGATTTAAGTGCGGAAAAAGAGGATGTGAAAATGCAGACAGGCACCTGAGAAGTGACATTCTACTGGCTTTGTACTTGTGCCTTGTGGGGCTGCCATGCACAGGCAGAAATCGCGCAGTGAGGAGCTGAGTGGCCCAAAAGTGAGTGCCTTGACTTTGCTCCCAGAGGTGCTCAATCCTGGCCACCTCCAGCAGGAGGCATCTTTCAGGCAGTTTCTCCACACTGAAGATAACACTTGCCGGACTTAACCTTGGCTCTTCTGAGGTAATTCTGCCTTGCTTTATTTGCCCTTCATCACAAATCAAATGCATCTTCACCCACCTGAGTGTGAATTATCTCTCTGGTAGTCAGCAGCACTTGCAAAAATCTTGCTACGGCCAGCATCTTTTAAATTGCTTGGTGTTTTCCACATTGTGAAGATTATTTGCCCAGTGACTGCCACTTGCCTCCTCCTCATCCTTCTTCTAGGCTAATAAAAAACATAGCTATTAATAAATTCAAGAAACCTGGTATAGTACTTCCTATATCTTTGAGATATCATGCTACCTGGTTATGGAAAATCAATTTTCAGACTCTTGAAATGGAAAGAAAACTCCCTAGTGCAGCAAAATCAAACATCCAAATGTTCCTCCAGCAGCAAACTAAAAATTAATTCAGACTTCGGGACAGAGTCCCACATCACTGTTTTCTTCTTTGCTTTTCTAAAAGTGATGTAACGTCCTCATTTATGTTCAAGGAACTATAGTTACCTTCTTGTTCTGAAATTGGAATATTCTGCAGTATTTCAAGGCACACATTTAAGGAAATGTAAATCCTGATATCTCATGGGTGGTGGGCACTTTCCGTTTCTTTCAGGATTCAGAAAGTGCCACAGGGGGCACCAGCCCCCTATAAGGCTAATCGCTTGAGTAACTTATAGCTGAACATAAAACCTACATCTTGCAGCTAGCTGAAAGGAAAAGCCATGAGTTTTCTGAAGTGTGGGTCTACTCAAGGATGACACATAGAAGCAGGCAGAAATGCATTGGTCCTGAGCTTTCATCTGGTCACTCCTTACGAATACAAAAGGAATTTGAAGTGCAAATTGAGGAGAGTTTTACAAACACTGAGCATGGGTGTAAATGATTACCTGGGCTGGGTGTTAGCAGCAAACAGATATTGATGTGGCAGCAATTTCTTAACTCCTTCTTTCCTTTCTGCTTACCTAGGTATCAAGGAATGAATTGGGATACATCAGTGGCTCACTCCAAGCCTTATGGAAATGTCCTCTCTCATACGTGTGATGCTCTGTGTTATGAAGCTGGTGATGTTCTCCCTTGATCTCTGTTTTGTTTCAGTTTTCATGTTTGGAGCGTTACAGGTGCGTTGCACAGTATAACTACGTGGTGTGTTACATGCTTTAACTATGGAGTAAAGCAATAAGGAAGGAAAGAATCAGAGCCAAGACAGAAACAGGAAAAGCATCTGTCAGGGAGTACAGCCTTAATCTCCAGTGACTTGTGCTTGCATTGACATCAGTCAGCATGAAGTGTATGTTCTTATATGTACCCGTGTGATTCCTGGTTGTTTTTATTTTACGTCTGTACTGCATTATTTTCCCTGCAGCAGTGTGCCCTGGGTAGTTCTGATCCTCTGTCAAGGAGCAGAATTACAGGCAGTGGGGCTGCGCCAGTACAGCAGAAGTCATGCTGGGGTGGCGGGATTGTCATCAGCAGCTGCTCGCAATGCAGCAGGACAGCTCTCAGGAATGCCTGCTGAGTGCTAGAAAGATGCTTCTGATATAATCCCAAGCCAGCAACAAGGTTTATTTTGGTCAGTCTGTGGCTCTTTAAATTACAGATGATTTTGGAAATCATCTTTCCTCTTTATTAAAAACCAAAAACTCAACTGTTCACCAGATACAAAGGGGGAGAAAGGGTGATATGGAACAAAAAGTGCCTGAACATATAGCTTTGATATATGTTTTGTGTGTTAAGAATCATGAACATCCATGCTCTGAGAGGCTGGTTCTTCTTGCTGTGCTTAGTGGAGATCTAGTAAAAGGAGAAACAGAGCATCTACTGATTCACTGATCTGGTTTTTCAAGCAACATCCCCAAAGAGTAAAAGAAGAAAAGAATGTCAGTTATTGCATGCTAGAGACACAGTGGAGAGACAGTAGATCCAGCAGACATTCTGTGCTCTGCTCCTTTTTTCTAAGAGCTACACACATATTAGTAGTTTTAAATTCAAACATAGAATTCACTTTCTATTTACATTATTTCAAACAAGTGTCACAGGATAACTCAGTCAGTGAACAGAACAAGTTGTATCTTACTATGAAATGCCAAAAACCTGGTGTGTGCCACACCACAGGTGTGACATGACAGGGGAAACTGGGAAATCAGCCTCATATCCATTTTAAAGGCTTTGTTTAAAGACTTCCAGTCCTGATCCATGTCACAGACACTGCACAGCAGTGCTCCTACATGGAGCTTGTGACCCAACTCTCACAGCTCGGGCTTTTCTGGGTCATGCAGATCACATTAATGTGCATAAGTGAACTGAGGCATCCTTCCATTGCAGCTGGACTGATGCTTCCATTCCTCATGATATACTGGGAAGCTAAAGGTCCTTCATGTGTAGGTGGGACACCTCTGCAGGCAGAGCACATCTACACATAGCCCTAAACCCAGTAGGGCAGAAGCCCTGAGGACTTCAGCCTTTCTGCTGCCAGTGTTTGCAGCAGTGACCACTGCACACCACACTGAGGGGGGCACTGTGCAACTGCCCAGCAGCCTCTCCTTGCCTGCCTTCCCACCTCAGCTCACCTCTCTCTGTGTCCAGCTCAGCAATTCACAGAACTGAATCACCAGTTTTTCAAGGGATTTCCCTATGAAAATGGTTTTGTTTAGATAGAGCTGCTCCTTATGCTCAAGATGTGTAAGCTGAAGAGCAGCAAGCTCTTCTTCGCAGCAAGCTCTGGCTGAGTATTTTCTTTTTTCCTTTGCAGATCTCCCTGGATCCCTCGCATTCCATCCTGCTCATTGTGCAATTAGGAACTGAAATGGGAATGTGATCGTTCAACCCAATACTGAGGCCCCTGTGGACAGGCACTTCATTTCTCTCCTATCTCTTGTAATGGCAAGTCCCCACATTTATTCCCCTGGTGCTCTGCTGTACTGCTCCGGTGAGAAAGTCATTACCCTTTTCAGGGAAAAGCTCCATGGCATGTAGTTGTCAAAGGCCTGAAAAGTCAGAAAGCTGTTACTTTTGAAACAAAAAAAAAAAAAAAGAAAGAAATGGAAAAACAGTTTTTGGAAGCTGCAGCAGTTTTCTCAAGGACAGCTGTAAATGGCACTTACTGCATACAAATAGGAGCCAGCAACGATGAAAAGAAAGCAACAAATAAACAAATCAATGACAATGCCAACAAAAAAGTGTTCAGCTGCCAAGAACACACTTTATCTCTCATTAGCATAATTATTGCTTAGAGTTTCAACTCCAAATGCCACAAACAATTAAAAAGTTATGTTATGCTTAAATATTTTGTCATTTCTTGGCAAGAAGGCAGGCTTAGGGAGAGGAGGGTATGAATTGCATTGCTGCCTTGTTCTATGAAGTTATCTCACTCTTTTGAGGAATTACCCTCTTGCACTGATAAGCCAATGGCAGCCAAACCTGATAGAAGCCAACATGGGCTCCCCGCAGCAGAGAGAGTAGAGGGAGCTGCTGCCAAACTGCAGCAGCTTTTAGATTTTTAAGATGCTGGAAACAGAATCAAGGATTTTCACCAAAGAATATTTCACACTGAAATTTTTACTCCTAGGGAAAGGTTGGAAGAGGCAAAGAGCTAAGTTCTAATCAAGGAAAGTTGTTTTGATTGTTTATCATGGATATTGCTTCAGCGACCTCTTTCCCCAAACCTTAGAGTGTAGATAGACAGAGCCTAGGGACCCAGATGGGCACTGAGCAGAAGTTTGGTGTCAGCTGGGAAGGAAGCAAAAGAGCAAGTAGTTGGGACTCCCTCAAGCCAGAGAAAGGAGATAGGACGGCATTTCCTAGTCCTCCTCAAAGCATTGCTTTTAACTGTGTATAAAATTATCATATATCCCTCCAAATGTAGCCTTATGTTTAGGCAGTGAAAAATCTGCATGAAGACAGTAATTTTTACCCAGCCTGGTCCATTCCATTTAACTAGGAAAACAGTTACCAGTGTTTTGAGAAGCAATGACATTCTTGAGTCTTTCATGAATGGATAAATTTGTACTGAACATTTCTGCCTAAATCCTGCACTTTCTCATCTCAAGGATGGTCCATACTGTTTCCAAAATAGATTTAAGGGAGCTTTGCTGGTAACTTCTCTGGGATTAAAGTCCTGAAGCTGAGTGAGTCACGTATAATGGATCCAGCCCTGAGACGTCCCATCAATTAAAAACCAGGTGTGCTGCAAGAAAGTGCTCTGGCAGCAAATCACCATCAGAAGGACCTTTCAGAGTCAAGTCCACCCTTTTTTTATTGCAGGGGCCTGCTGGGTCATTACCTTTGGAAATCAATTCTAAAGTGTGACAGATGCTTTCAGCTTGCAGAGCTATGCGCTGTGGCAGGCACCAAATAGCTGCAGTGCTGCTGTGGCTTTTGTGGAGTCTGTTGATAGCTGGTGGCTATAATTAGCAGAGCCCTTTATGCAACTGTCATGTCCCTGAGAGAAATCGATGCTGCAGCACTGTTTTACCTTCCTTGCCTTACCTAGACTGCTCTAAATTGAAATGCAAATGCAGCCAGGAACTGCAGGCTTTAAAACATATTTTAAGAGCTTCACTAATGTATTACAATGTTTCAGCCGTAGTATAAGGCAGTGAAGAATAAAGCTTTTGCTCATGTAATTGCCTGGGGAGACCTCAGGGCTGGGAATCCTAAACAGGTTGGACAGATGTTTATCAGGTATGACACAGTATCATTCACCAGTTGGTTGATTTAGAAGCCCCCCAGAGGCCCCTGTTTTCCTTATTTTGCAATGATTCTGTACATGTGGGATGACAGGTTTACTTACAAATTGTTTGGCAAACTGGAGGACCAATAAAGCTTAATTGGGCTCCTGTGTGGATTCCCTTACATCTAATAATGTGGATGGTGTTTACATTTCTTTCAGGAAAAGCATGTACAGAAAATTCTCCCTCCACAGAGTTTTCTGTCATAAATCTTACAGGACCAGAATACCTCTGAGACCTCCAAAGCTTTGATTGAAATTGGCTGGTTAGTACAGCAGTTATTAGGCAAGTGCTGACACACCTACATGCAAGCAAACACAGAGGGTGATTGTGAGAGTCCTATTACACCATGAAATCAGGTTGAAATGTGAAGCTGATGCAGGAGCCTTATGAGGCAATTTAACAAATGACCACTCTGTGGGGGAACCAGGAGGAGGTACATAAGGTTTTAATTACACTGATTATGGAGTGGATTTTTTAGTGCATTGCAGCCATAATTTTGCTATAATTAGGCAATTCAAAGCCATCAGAAGCTCTTCTTAAAATTTTCTCATTTATTTTGTGTCAATGGTAAGGGAACCTGAGTGTACCAGTGTATCTGATTCCTTTATAGTAGTCATCACTGGTAAAACACTAATGACTGTAATATGCACTACAGGCTTATTAAGTGGGATTAAAACAAAGCACAGATTAATAGCATAAATTTTATGTGGAATTTTATTTTTGCATGCTTCAATGCCACCTGCTCCTGAAGGCAGAATGAGAGTTGCAGGTGATGAACTCATGCACGAGTTTAGTCCTGATTTTTACTTACAGAAGGTAAAGCCTTGGGGTTGTATTTGACTTCCTGTGTAACATTGCAGGAGTATATCCACCCTAACATCTCTCAGAAAACCACGGGAGAACGTACCAAGGAATGTTAGTTAGCTGTGGTTTTTCATAAAAGTCTCTCTCTCAATAGTGACAAACAAATCGGGGAAGTTGAGTGGAGAATTCCTTTGAATCTCAGAGGTTGTTGCAGATGATCATTGGAAGTGTGGGTTTGAACACTGAGGACATGGAAGAGGGAGCATATCAAGGAACAGCATCCTTGTTAGGGCAAAGAGTGATGCATTCCACACCCACTGGAGGTAGAAACTATGCCTTTTTTTCCGTATCTTCTGCTGACACAAGAGGGGATAAGTAAAGTCAAAGGAATCACACTGAGACCAGGTCAGAGGAGCTAATGAAACACTGTGTGGATCTATCTAAGGGAGCACAAGGTATTAAAACAAAACTGACCAAGAGATTCAAGTTTATCTTTCTGCTATGGTCCTTGCTTTTCCCAGTTTGTGCACTGCTTGCTTTCTCAGTGTGCATTTTTACAGTTTCGTGCAAATTTACCCCCAGGGTTTCCAAACAAGAATGTAAGAATTGGATAGAAATATTTTGCTCATCTTTCACTTGCCTGCAGTAGCTCTTCCCTTCTGACTAAATACCAAAATACTGCCTGTAAAATAACAAATGGGATGCACTGGAGTTCAAGACTGCAAACAGGCTAAGGAAAAAATGTGCCATTGATGGCTGCCACAGGCTAAAGCTGTTAAAAATGCTACTCAAGCTTCTCCTGCCTTCCTCTGCACACATGCATTAAGGGGAATCATCCAGGGGAAGCCACTGGACTCTGATGAATTTAGCCTTATTCCAGCTGATTTGATGGGCAGGGTGGAGGCCAGTGGGAGCAAGCCCTGGAAGCACAAGTTAAAATAGATTATTTGTCCATTCAGTGGCTTGGGGTCTTCTGCTGTCAAGTCTTGCCCACTGATGGCTTTTGCTGGTCTCTGAGATGGAGCGTGATGAGGGTCTGTGCCTGTTTCCAGACTGAACTGGGTGTTTGAGACCTCTACCCTTATTCCAGCTCAAAATGGTGAGTGAAACATGCTGCCAGTGTGCTGCCATCCCTCTGTCCTCTTTAGGATGTTTATGAGGAGCTGGAAAGGTGGACACAGCATACTACTGCGAATAGAAGCATGCAGACAGCTCTGTCCCAGTCAGACTGCTCAGGAGGGGCAGGGCAGCAAAGAAAATACTTTGTTTTGTGGGGGTTTTTTTGTTGGTTTTTTGTTGTTGTTGTTTTGGTTTGGTTTTTTTTTTAATATGTTTGTTTTTAATTAGCAGCCTATAGGAAAAAAAATCACTATATGCAAAAGAGTTTTTCCCTTGGTTTCCTAAACTCCCTGGTGCCACCTGTTTGTACTGCATGGTGTACTAATGCTGGATACAAAACTCCAGCAGCCAGGGTAGGTAACATTTTAATAATTCATACATGGTCTGCTTGTCAGAGCTGTTTTCTCTCTGTTCACACGAGAACACCAGGGCTTTCCTTATGTGACAGCTGGAATGTTCTCTCCAGACTACCCTGTGCACAGTCACTCCACACTGCTTTCAGAGCCCAGGCAGCAGATGAAAATGATCAAGGATGCATAAATCTTCAGCAGAAGGCAAGGCTGGAACGCAATGGAAAGATGAACCACTGATCTCTGGATATCTTCCTGTCTTGTCCTGCCGCTGGCTATTTTAGCAATTTCAGCAGCTTTTAGAGGTATACCAACTCCACAGTTCGCTGCTGGTTCTTGTTAACAAAGATTCTTGCCAGGGATCATTTCTGATTAAAGGATTAAAGCACAAGGATGAAATTGAGAGAGAATCAATTTTGATTTCCAAGTCTTTAGATGCATGAAAGGTGTTTTCTTAGCTCTGGAGTGAGAAAAACTGTATCTGTGCTGATACGTGTTATGTTTGCTTCATCCAGCTGCTGAAGAAGAGAGGCTTCACTCCCTTTGAAGTTTACCCTTCCGAGCTTAGTGCTGGTACAAGTAACTGAAGTGGCAGCTTTGCCCTTTGAAGATGCCTCATTTCTGTCTCAGAGTTTCCTTCATTTTTTCCTTTGGAAGCTGATGGAGTTAAGGGAATACAGAGCCAGTGTGAACTCAATATCAGTATGGCTCTAAAGTCCTGGTAATAAGAACATTATAAGAAGCCAAAAAGCAGTAGCATTATCATCGTCAGGTTTCATTACATCTATCCCTGAAAGAAAACTCTTTATTTGTTCTGGTGTCTCCGTGGAGTGTAGTGGTGTTGGAAGTGGCTCCCCCACCATGACTAGAGAGGGATGAGTCTCGTAATTTAGCACTACCATTAGGTACATAAACCCAGATGAAGCAAACACCCTACAGCACCCCATCAAATCCATTCACACACCACAGTTCCTCTAGCTCCTTAGAGATATGTAGTACTGAATCCATTTCATCATAAATTTTATATTTTCCATTTACTTTTTCTATGTTCCTAATTAGCAATTACTTTTACAGCATCATTCTGACTTCTTGATTATTCAAACTTCTTTATTTAATATACTATAGACAGATTAAAAAAAAAAAAAGAAGAAGTTAAAAAGTTCAGCCTCTCCCAGCCATTTTCATCATTAATTTCATCCATTTCTCATTTTTAATTGTCATGTTATCTCTCTAGCTCCATTCCCACTCCAATATGCTAGGGGGAAAAAACCCATCCAGACCAACCTTCTGGTTTCTCCTAGCCCCTTTGGCTAACAGTAAGTCATTCTAGGGTTTTAATTGCATTTTTAATTAAGGCTGCTACAGCTATTGGCTTTGAGCCTTTCATCATGCACAGTATATTTTTAGCATGCAAAGCAGTGCACGCTGACAGGGACAGCCTCTGACAAAGGCAGAGATACAAAGTGGAGCATGTAATATTGTCTGCTTTAAGAACCTGGGCAGGGAATATGGACATGTTAGTTAATTTCTTAGCTGTCTCACATGTTTGGGTTTAATTTAGTCACCTCATCACTGTCTCAGCTCTCTGTCTGTAAAATATTCTCTCTCTTACCAGCTAGTGGCATAACTACTCAAAAATACTCAGCCTCCTTCTGCCTCAATCATCCTACCATTAACCAGCAGGTTCTTTGGCACATGCCCTCACACAGGTACCAAATAGCCCCTGCCTCAGCACCAACATTCCTGGCATTTGCAGGGTGCCAGGATGGCTGCCTTCTCTCACATGTGTGCAAAACCCCTGCATCAGCTATTTTCCCATATCCGAAACTCTTATCTACTGCAGAGAGCCCAAGAATGAATAGAGTGATGTGGCTGCGTGTCCCTACCTAAACCTTGCCCTTCCTCTGCACATTTGCACATCCTCTGTGTGAGCCAGGATGGGAGTGCATGCTCTCTGCTGTGGACAGAGAGAAAATCCATCCTGTCTCTGCTGAGTGCTGCAGTTGTGCCACCTTAAGCAGAGCAGTCACACACCATTAATACCCAGCTAGTGTAGAGGACGCTCACCTAAGTGAGGGTTCAGTGATCCGCTATTACTGCACTGTGTATGACTCATCTCTCTGACCTTGTGTTAACATAAAATCCAGACTGGTGCTAATGGGAGTCATGTTTAAACAGTTGTACGGGAACACCCTTGACACTGCAGTCATTAAAAATGGAATTATTTCATTTCCAAGAGTGCGCAGATTTTAGCTTCCATATTCTAGCCAAATTCTGAGTATTTATTTTTTGCATCTCAGAGTGGTTTTTGTCATTTTTTCTAGCAATCACAGTTTTGCTTCCTACCCTAAACCCTATTAGATAACTCATATACTGTACACAGTGCCACACAGAATGAAGCTATTAGAATATTTGTATATTATAAAACATTCTGAGAAGAAAAGATAGCATATAATGTTCAAACATAAGAATGTATCTTATTAGTAATTGATATATTCTTCATATGTCCTGAGTGTTCCTAAAATGCTCTGAGTTTCTCTGATGCAATGTGAGCTGTGACAACACTCGCTGCTTACACAGTGACAAACTGGGTAGTCACAAATGAACCTGAGGTGTCATAATTGCTCTGCCTCCAGATTCAGCAGATTTCACAATACATTAGAAAAGCATAACCAGCAATAAGACTGCAGGGTAATTAGTTCAGTAAAAGCAGGGTGGACTTCTTGTAAAACAAGCTAACATACCTCATTTATTTCAGCTTCTTCAGGAAAATCTCTTCAGGCTTTTGATAACCATTGAGCCAGGAGCTGACTCAAGCACAACATTTAGGGAACAGGTATCAGATCAGCCCTTCCCATGATGAACCCCCTGGCCAGGTTCTGAGGAACAATTGATCAAGTTGGAACTCACAGCTTCCCCTTGCCCAGTGGGGACAATCCCAACAATGAGAAATGGAGCAGCTGCACTGAATAATTCTAGGAATAATTCATAAATAATTTTCAAAAAATTATTAGTGTTTTCCAGAGAAAACCTACTGACTCTGATATGGCACCCAGAAAGGTTTACTCCTATGGATCCAGCTGTCAGAAGATGTTTGTCCAACTAAAGTGTCAGGTATCAAACAAGTCCCAAATACCAATTTTTCAGTGACTGTTGTTATTCCTTGGAGCCACTCATACTCATCGGCATTCCCATGAACAAAGTGGAAAATATTTTTCAGACAGAAAGATTTTCAAAGCCCAAACTTCCTTCCAAATGAAGAATTTCTTCCAGGCAGCAGAATATCAGGTTACAAAATGTAAGTGAGGCTTATCTATTAATCACAGCTACTTTTCCTCAGATTGTGTACACAGTAAGGTGCACTCTCACTGGAAACGGGGCGTAGCTCTATGCTGAACCATGAATCAGGCTCAGTGACTACAGAGCGACAGATGCTCACTGTGTTTTGGCTCTTCAGACTTGATGATGCAGAACAGAAGCCTATGGGTTGAGATGGTCACAGGGAGACTTAATTGACAGTCCATTTGAAGATCTTCCCAGGTCAGATATAAAAGTCCTCTAAAAATCACTACACCGATTCCACACCCAAGCTTAACTTACCTACATTCTGCTCAGTGGGAATCACAACTCACCAAGAATTACAAATCAATCCTTGTGATGCTCTTCCAGATGGCAAATCCAGATGACAAGAAAATAGGTATTTTTATATCCAGGTGTAGTTCTGGATGTAAAGAATATTCTTAACTTCTGAGCTGCTGGGGCAGGTAGATGACAGTGGTATTTGTTAGTAAAATTTGGGGGGTAATTGAAACAGTTAGGCTTAGTGATATTTCTTAGAATTCCACCACATCACTTTTAGAAGCTTTTAATGTGTAATTATTTGTAGATACCTGCTAGTGATTCATTAATGTCATTAATTTCTTTACGAGTCCTTGAGATTCACTATATTCACATATACTAAATTTTTGCAGCTGTTTCCTTTCTACTTTTTCTTGCTAGCCAAAACATTGTTTTCTAAGTGCTTTTTATTTTTTTGCTTTTCATTACTTTTTCTTTTGAAAGAGAGTTTTAAAATAAATGTTTGATACAATGCTATTTATTAAAAAATTATAACCCTTGCAGGCTTTTGAAGCACCCTGTGGAGTTTAAAGGAAAATTGCATCTTCTGTAGAATGTTAGAAGAAGCCTCAAGAATATCACCAAAAGATGCTTATAACAGTTCAGAGGTTTTGATAGCAATTTTCAGTAGAACCTTTTGAATGTGTCCATAATTCTCCTGCAACTTTAATAAGGCCTCTTGGGACAATCTCAGATCACTACTTGTTGATGGATTTGTTGTACACCATTTCCTTGAAAGTTCATGCCCTGAAGGCTAAATTGTTACATGTCCAAGAGCCTTCCCTTTGCCTTATTTGGGCACTATCAATGGGCCTTAGTAGGAGCATATAAGCAAAAAAGGAAATTAGCTACTATCTCTTTGTGTTTGGGAAGAGACAAATGATGTGTCTGAGAAGACTTTCAAAGTCATGGGAAGGAACCACTTCTCTGATTTCAGTGGGTGTTGAGCCAGGCTGTTTCCAGAAGGGGAGTTTCCTTACAATTTTTCAGCCTTTGAATAATCCCTGTAAACCTCTTTTGGCTGCTTTGTGTGCTTTGCATCTTCTTTGTTTATCTATTTTTAAATAACCAGACAGATGCGCTACTATAGTTCAATTTATTCTTCAATATTGATTTTTTAGGCTGGCATATGATTTGCTCCCATGACTGCTTGCAGTGACAGATCTTTGGAGTGAGGAGTTTTTGATAAAAGAAATTGCATTGTTTCACCGGCCACATGGTCTGTAAGCAAGTAGAGCCAGGCAGGCTGAGTCACCTGAGCTGCTCACACTGGAAATCGTGGCTCTACTTACATGACAAGTTAGTGAAAGTCCATGTATATGTCCTAATTAGATTTGAAATATCTGAACTCAACTTTGTTCGGTACAAAAGGTGCCAAAATGGGAGATGCTACCTTACCTACATAATGTAAAAATTGTTGCTGTTTTTCTCTTTATGCCAGAGTTTAAAGTTAACAGTTTAATTAGGTTAAAGTTTCAAGCACAGTCAGAATTCATGTGGGCTGAGGTGTGATTTTTACAGTTCATTTCAGGCTAAGAATGGGAACTATTTCTTCTGAAAATCAGAGGTCCCAAAGGGAAAACATTCCCACTGCTTAAACTTCAATTGATTTAAACACAAATCCAGCAGTGGCTGAACACCTGAGAATAAGGTAGAGGAGAGGGTCAGCTCTGCTTTTCCCAAGGATGGAGGCATCCACATCAGAATTGCAGGTATGACAAACCGTCTACATTGGTCTTGTTTACTCTGCTCAACGCACCTTTACTTCCCATTCCCTCCCCTCCCTGTCACTGCTCACAGCCTGATTTGGGGGGCATATCTGAGCTGGTCAAATGTTAGAAGTGGACTGGAAGACAAGGAGGAAAGGATCATGGAGGCTTGCCAGCAGTGCAGCAGCTACTAGAGGAGTGCACATCACCATGGAAGAGCTGCGAGGTGGGCAGGGGACACCACAGGTCGCTTGTCCGTCGTCCTCCTCTCTCCATCCCTCCACCCTATACATATCCTATGTACTGTAGGCGTACCCAGAAGACACTAAAGCGTAGCTATGTCTTGATAGCCAGATGAACTAGCATTATGGTGTCAGCAGTTTCTTTAGGAGCCACTTTTTGTCTTCAGTACGTTTTTCAGAAAATATGTCTCAATTTGGAAATAGGGGTGGATGAGTAAAAAACCTAATCTTATAAGTGATAGCATTATTGTAGGCAATAAAAAACCCAACAACAGCTGGTCAGTTGGCATCTTTTCTGCAAAAGGACAGCTATATAAATATCTTTCATACTAATAACTTTTTTTCTTTATTTATATAGTAAGATTGCAGAATGAGAAAAAAAATATTATAATTGCTGGAATTCCACTGCTCTTTATGTAGAGTAAATAGCACTTCATATACACAAGCATCACTTGTAAAATACAATATAGAGACATGTCGCCCTGGTTTTTCTACTGTTCTGTGTTTTTACTTTTGTAGTAGAAATTCTCATGCATTTTCTATAAACATAGCTCTTGTTTTTCTAACCGGCCTAGAATGTTTTCTGAACTTCTAGATTGTTTTTCATTCCATTCTCCTAGGCAGAGACATTTGATGGATTTTTCCTTTGACCAGTGTGATTGAGGGGTGGTAATTTCTCCCTCCAATCCACAGTGGTTTTTAAGAACATATATAATAAAGTTTGGGGTCTCGCCCCGTCTCTCTCTTTTTCCTTGCTTCCCACCTGGCGAGGTCTGCGTGGTTTTTTCGTGTCTGAGTGCGACATCTGGAGTAAAAACACAGAACAGTAGAAAAACCAGGGCGACAGAGACATTTATAGTAAAATTCTGTACTATCCTTAGCTACAGATGAATCATTTTCCTCACAATCTTACAACACACAATACATAGAGAAAAGCAAATGAAAACAAATTATGCCACTGGAATGAGACTTCATCAACTATTATATTATCTTTTACAGCTAATATAAAGACATACTCTCCTAAAAGTATGCCATAGGGTCATAATTTTCAAAAGAGGAAGGCTGTACTCTGGAACTTCATAAGGACTACGGTCTGCAGAAATGCTGAAACGCACTGAAAGGAATGATATTTAAATCTAATTATAGACAGATTTTCTAACTCAGCAGACAATATAATTTCCTCTATAGTTTAGTGAAGCTATTTTAAAAATAGCTTTCTTTATTATTCTATTTTCATAACTAGAACTATTACAATATAAAATGATGAGGCGAAAATGCAGTTTTCTGCTTTAACACGAAGCAGAAGAAATATGTCTTAGGGAGCTCATTTGAGGGGCTGGAGGAGAGACCTTTTCTTTCTGCAAAGCATCACACCATTTGTCATCAATTTAATGTATAAAAGATGTGCCTTGGGAACAAAGTCACAAAAGCATATTGCACAATTGTATGTAGAATGCGGTGATATATATTTTTCATAAATATTTAATGTTTTAGGATAGTTACATCCAGATTATCTTTCAGTCTGAACTTCCCAGAAGACAGGGAGGATTTATATGATCCTGTGGCAATAGCCCATTTTGTTGTCCCAAAATAATGTCTATCTATCACAGAATAACAATGGGAATGTCTAAGCAGAAAGAAGCCTGTGGCTAAAAATTCTGGAGTGTCTATCTTCAAGTTTCAGAATTGGCGTTTAGGGAATTAACCACAAGACTCTTGGCTTTCCTGAGCTGTTACAAGTTCTTTTGTGCAATGGTCCTTCAGGCCTGTTGTCCCCTTCACCAGTGGAAAACCACACGAGCCACATAATGCCACATGAAGGAGAAGGCAGCAAGCCAGCAGCTGCAGTGTCCCTGGCACATGTCACACATTTCCACCACAGCCTGGACACCATGGGAAGTCACTCAGGCCAGCTCTGCCTCAGGTACTATGCTGGAAGGTAAGGGCTGCACACCAGTAGGATTCTTCATCCATTGACATTTAAACCGGAAACAACCGTTGTTCTTTAGTGGGGGGCAATGTTTGTTGAATCATTAGCAGTGAAGGGTGTCAAGTAGAAAGGGCTGATGGTGACTGGCATCAGAGCAGTTGGGACGTGGATGGGTTTTGGACATGCCTGCATGCATACAAACATCCAGAAAATCCTGCAGGAATTACTGACAGGTAAAGAGTATGGCCCAGAGAAGGAGCAAGGTAAGATCCTGACAGAGAACAAAACTTTCTGGCAGAAGCCAGCTTGGAAATCAGACATCCCTTCCACATGCTGTAGAAAAATACACTTTCCCTATGCTTTCCACACAGACTTATTTGCTGACAGCAAGCAGCTGATTCCATCATTGCTTTCTCCTCCATGAAGTGACTCCAGTCACTGGAGATTAGAGGTTTAGGAGGCAGGCAAGTCCTTCATGAGACTGCAAAAGAAGTACAGCCATCAACTGTACATGTCAACTCCTAATGATGTCAGTAGGGGTTTGCTGGCATTCCTGACTATCTTATTAAATGCCTCTCCCCATCTCATGGTGACTGGCTTTCAGAAAGTGATTTTCTGTTTCTATGGCTCTGTTTTCCAGATATAAAATGAGAAAACCAGAATTTCCTCACTCAGGAGATTAAAAGCACAGAAACTTTCTCTCTTTTCAGTACTCAAAATTACTAACCCGTTCAGTAATTATGGCACAGTAATATCATATATTAGATTAATTTTGTGGCTGAATAGATTTGATAATAGCATGAGGATATAAATATTCAATAATATTGAGGTTCTTAGCAACCTTGGACCAAATTGCTATGGTTTTGGATAGTAGGAATAACCATCACCATTTTCTTCACCAATATAATCCCATAAAACCTCACCCATTATGTGATTCTTGTAACTATTATTACCTGATAAATAGCACTTCCCTTCTAGTTGCCTTAAAGAGTTTGAGGCAACTCCACAAGATCCTTTCACTGATCTTGGCTAGGGGAGACTTGTCCTTGCTGAAATTCTGACAGGAGCTCATTCAGCCTCTAGCTGCTTGCTGCATATTCCGCTTGAGTTCTTGTGCTTGTTTCCCTTGTGGAACGGGACTGAGAATCCTTTGAGGACTAAGGGGTCTATTCAGCACTAACCTAAACATTTAATATCAGTGAAGCTTAATGTTAAATACGTATCACCATGCACTAGTCTCACAAAAATCTTGCTGAAACATTCTTTTATTACAGTCTGATTCTTTTAGTTTCACTCCTTGGAACGTACTATGCCTTATATTGAATTATTGCAATCAAAGCTCAGATTAGCTAAAGAAGAGTATACAGCCCATAAGTTACTCCTCTATAAAAATTACTTTCCTTTTGAATTCAGTAATAGGTTTTGGATGTACTGAAATTCATCAGTAGATTTATTTTTGTTCACCAACAGTGCTTTGTACTGTTGCAGGCAAATTGCACTTGATTAATAATGCTTTTTCAAAAAGAAACATTTAATGTGGTGTGGTAGGCACACAGCATATGAAAGCCTTTGTATTTTATAGTCAACCTCAACATGGTAAGAATTTAACTGTAGTGGAATAGATGACATCAGTACAATGTGAAAACAATTCATTTGTCCCTTTGACTAGTGATGTTAAAAGTTACTCTAACATTCAGTAATATTATGGTTTCTCTTTTGTCTTTCCTTCTCTGTGCACTGCCTAGAAAAACACTTCCCTTTACTTAATAAACACAAAATAAAAGTAACTGTCATTGTGACAATCTCTGATTACCATGAGTTATAACTTTATACTAATCATTAATACTTTGATCAGTTTTATGTTGCTGAGGTGTATATTGTTGACTTGGAAACAGAGGTTCATCCAAAGCATAAAACCTGTTAGGAAGATTGTTCCTAACACTAAGCTGTATATCTACTGTCCCAAAACTAATTTAACACCAATTCAGTTTCACTGGAAAAACTATGCTAATGATCAGTTCTGCAGCCTGGTTTAAGATTTGATCATTAGTTGTTTTCACTGAGGTAATGCTTAGGTTAGGGCTTCATTCATGAAAGGTTGGTTTAAAAATATACAGTGTTATTTTCATTTCATTTTTCTGTTTATGAAAACATAGTCCTAAATTCACTTTATAGGATGCGTAGGAGAAGAGGACTCTAACTAGGATCAAGAAGAGGTACAGGTAGGACTAGTTTAAACAAAGAAGTGGGGGAGGTAGAGACAATCACAATGAAGCATAAAAAGAAAATCCACAGTTGCTCAAAAGGGCTGCGAATGTTAGGTCCCAACCTAACATATTCTCAAATTTTTTGTAGATCTGTCTTAAAATCAGGTGTGAGACATCAGAAGACAAATGGTGGCACAGTGAGAGATGTGGGTTTTTTTTCCCTGGCAACTGGGATATTTCAGTCTTTTATTCTTTATTCCTGGCCAGGCTGAAGACTTTTTGAAGGATAGCAGGATGGATTCTGGGAAAGAGATTTTAAGAGGGACGAAGGAACGATCTTCTACCATGTGTTGTAATTGTTTACTATATATGTCTCATGAGTCAGACAGAATAGGATCAGGTCACTGATACTTGTTTTGCTGTAACAACAAGAAAATAGATTTTGGTGGTAGGGGTGGTGGTGAGCTGTTTTTCAATTGCTTCATGCATTTTTGAAAGTACAGGGGAAAAAACGGTCATGCTTTTAACAGAGGTTCTTCTGCACAGACCTACATTTTAAGCCATTTCTTTAACAGCCTGTAAGCCAACTATCTTTTATATTTCTACATCTGGCAAATGTTATACGAGTGTACAGTGCACTCTGACAGAAGTGGATAAAACAATACCATTATTGTATTATATTTAAAATTAAGCAACCCAATAGTATAAAAGCTCATATTAAAGTTGTCTTACTTCACAGAAGTTTTTCTCTTTGTCCTGTGATGTTCTTTCTATCTGAGTGTACCTTTCCAAGGAAGAGTGTAGAATTTGGCCTTGCTGAAATTGTATTTTCTGTAAACTTTATAATATCTCACGATTCAAGATTTGTAAAGGTATAGGGCTGAGAGACAAAAACTTTCTCTTGTACTTCTGATCGGTTTGTTAGGTTGATTGAAAGTCGGTGGGTGATAATAAGATTCAGCCTCAATTTTGATTGATGAGTCAGATGACACAGTTGAGAAAAAGTAGGACACTGTAGCTTGTGCTCCCTCTAAGTGGATAAAAATAAAGGACTAAATTTTCAAAAGATTCAGGTCACTGAAATAGGCTTTGGTGTTCATTATAGCAGGTGCATGCATAGTACCCATGGGCTGTTCCAGACATTGGTTCAGTGAGGCAATGAATAGCACTTACTAAAATTTAACACTGCTGAGGCAGAAGGGTTGCCTGGAAAATGGACCTGTCCAAAGAGCATGGCTAGGTGGGAGTATCACAAATTAGATGGTTTTGCCTGTGTTTCCTCATTGGCAAGTAGTAACTCCTGCTGACTTCATTGTGGTAATGTGGGCCTTCAGCTACAAGGAATAAATGCCATAATAATAATAATGAATGGCTGAGGGTTTCTGGTACAGTGTGTTGGTTTGTGCTGCACTCCCAGAGAAGAACTATTAGGCCTCTGAGCTGTCAGAACCAACCACAGGAACACACGATTTGCCCTGCAGGAATGGTGAGAGAAGGGTGGCTGTTTCAGTGCTCACCCCTGCCATATGGTAGCTGTAAACCCTGTGCCCAGTGAAGAGGTTGCCTGGGTTCTCCATCCTGCTAGGACATTTTCAGGGAAGCATTGGAACTTATGGAACCCTACAGCTAAACATTAAGCTCCTTCAAACAGTAGGATCCAAACAGCACAGGAAATACCCAAGGTCAGTCTCAAGTGTTGTTTTCAGGTATGCCTGAGTATCTGGGTTAGAATGTATTTCACATATTAAAGGCTGCAAAGATGGGCTTCTCATTAGGATTGCTCTCTAGGAGTCTAGAGCCCTGAAAAGCCAAGTTGCAGTACATCCTAGCTATCAGCTATGGATGCAGCGGGAAAGAGAGATCCTTTCCCATATTTGCAACCCTACTTCTTCCACGGTTCATTACTTCTTGGGCAGCATGTAGGCAGCATCTGAAACTCATCCTAAGAACCTGCCTTGTATGACCCACATGCAGGCAGCCACATCCAGCACCAGACTTCCCTACTTTACCAAAGTATCTTGGCCTGGAGGTGATGTGCACTATCCACCAGGTCTATGGGCTGGAATGGTTGCATTGCAGGCATCAAAGATATTCACTGCTACAGATGATAACAGCTTCAGAAGCCTGGAGCCCAGCTGCCTAAGGCAGAGTCAAAGAGTATCAGTGTCCAGACCAGGCTCCAGCACATTGACCCCAGTGCATCTGGTGCACACACCGTTCCGTCCAAACTCACAGCCCAGGACAAGGAGGCCTCAGAGAGCAGTGCTGTGCTGTGTACACATGCTGGGGCCCGGGAACACAGAGTCAAATGGAACTGAAAGCTGTTTTGACAAGTTAATGTGACCTTTCCATGAATGGGTAAGAGGGTGCGTGAGCTGTCAGGGAGAACGTCACCACTGCTGGGTCCAAGTTTTTGTCTGCCACTGTAACACAAGTTCAACTCAGTCTGTTGCACAAAATTGATTATACAAGTACACAAATTCTACAGCAATGCAAACTGAATGAAAACAGGCAAAAGGATGTACCTATCCCCCAAGAGTACCAATTAACTAAGACTGGGACCGGGCTTCAGTTAACCAAAGTGAGAAACCATGGAAATACAGCCTACTAAAGTATCCTAACTACTTTTTCACTAAAAAAAAGTAATTACAGACAGACCATTTAGTGTGTAATTCTTTCTAGGGCTGTGTGTTTTGAAATCGATCCAGAGAAAGCTGGTGGGCTTTGCTGACACCATCATTTCCTGGGTGCCCAAGAACTGGCACAACATCTTCAAGACAAAACCAAAATCGATCCCAGAACTGGTAAGATTAGGATGGAGGCTTGGACACCCACAGTTGTGTGAGCCCACTTCAGCTACTGCATTCTTTTATTTCCCACCATAACCACCTCTAAGAGCAGAAGGCCAAGCTGGGGGAAGAAGGACAAAAAATTCTACAGAGTAGATGGAAGAGACATAAAGTACTTTGTGATTTGAATCCTTATTTTTCAGTATTAAGTATATTAACCATTTTTCTTCTTTTCAGCATCTTGAACAAGAGATTTAAAAGGCGAATTCTGCTGGGTGACTGTCACAGGACTCAGGAGGACATGGTCACTTTATTGAAAACATTGAATTTTATTTAATGTAATTCTCTAATAAGGTCATGTTGACATCCCGAATTCTCTGAGCTAGTACATTTCTTCAGTGTTAACACAATCTACAAATAACAGGTAATTACCTTTCTACAAAGATATGGCACAACTTAGAATACAATAGTGAGGAGTTTGAGGAGGCAGGCTATAGATATAATTATATAAAACCCTGTATGTATATACATGGATGTGTGCATTTATGTACATATATGCAGCTCTCATCCTCATTGGACCTATACCTCTTAGAGCAACCAAGTTGTTTTCTGGATAATGTCATTAGGTAAACCTGAAGGCAAATACACATAACATTACCTTTTCCATGACATAAAACGCTTATCTTTATAAAACAGTTATCTATCAGTTATTCTACCTGGACACCAAGATCATTGGTTAAATATGAGTACCTACTGTAACTCTAAGGAAAATTACATTTATGCTGAACAAGGATGACTCACTCAGGAAAGAAATTGTGCCTGACCATGCATATTAAACTTCCTTGATTCTAAACATCACTACTTCATGATGTAAACCTTCCCCTAAAAATAGCTCCAAACTAGGCACATTCATTCCTTTGCTATCACACATCGGTGGTCTTAACCTTTGTGGACAGTGTTGCACCATCAAGTAAACAGCATAAAACGATTTTTTTTTTTTGAGGAAACCACTAAATCTCAAGCCTTCTCCCCTCCCTCTCAAGTAGAATGTAGCCAGGCAGGTTTTGTTGGAAATGGCATGAACACAGAGAGAGATTTTGCTGACTCTTTTTCTTCCATGGCAATATTTCTACTGTCACCAGTATGATTACTGATAAATTTTAAAGACCTAAATACATCTGTACTCTCTTATTCCATCTCCATCCTCCTGCCAAATTAAGATGGGAATGCATCCCCTCTTCACAGATTACTCTTTCTCCTAAAAAGTCAGGCTCTGTTGTTTCAACTTTCATAAGTTTTACTTTATTTGACCCAAATCTAGATGATTCTGTTTAGCCGAAATAGAACACCTTACCCATTGGAAACAGAACACATGGCAACCCATCTGACTGCTTCTCAACTTAACTGCATTTGTGCCAGTGCCTGTGAGGATGTGATTCTTATAAATTCACATCCTGCCTGCCCACAGGGCCATGACATTCAAACAGAGCCGCTAGCCAACCTTGTATTAACTTCTGCAAAAGCTCGCAGATTGAGTATTTAGAAACAATTGTTCAGAAATATTTTCTTCTGTAAAAGGAAATGTATTATGTTCCAGACTTCACTTAACAGATAGATCAAATCGTGAAGGATTCTTCTTCTCAGTCTCATTTAAGAAATATTCTTGGGGCAGAATCATTAATAGAAGTGAATTCCGAGAATCTTACAATTATGGCAATCTTTCTTCATGTACTCATAATTTAGGACTGATCAGTCATACTTTAAACTTGCTATAACCACTGAATTTATACTCATGAAAAACTTGAAGAATAGTCCTGAAGGACAAATCAGCTCCCTGTTGCTATCCAATATTCAGCTGTCAGGGTGACACAGCTTTGATACTGCCTCATGTTCTCCCCACGTAAGTGTTTATTGCCTCCCACACTGCCCTGGTTCATCCCACTGTTCCTCACCACCACCTCCTCTGTTCCCTGTACTGTGAGGTCATGCTGTAGGTATGCCAGAGCAGAACAGGTTTGGCAGGATAAGTATTGCCTGGTAACTAATTTTATTTACCCAGCTTCTGGGACTTATGGTTCTTCAATATAATGAGAGGAAGGACTTTTGCTTCCAAGACTGATGTAAAATGTTTTGTGATCTGGCCAAGAGACTACTCTTTTGGGGGGAAAAAAAAGGAAAATAAATAATCCTTTCAGTCAATTTGAAGTTTCTGTGCCTCTCAGTAATTTTCAGTTTTCTCTTTCATGCTGAAAGTATTTTATACTCTTGATATTAGTAACAGTGCCAAACATGGGTGGTTCCATTTCCCCAGACTCATTCCTGCTCACAAACTAGAGCTCAGTGATTACAGCAGCAGAGCCCCAGTGTCAAAGCTCCTCTTTGGCTTACGCCACCCAGCACAGACCAGGCTCTGGGCACTGGAGCACTGCTCTGAGCTATTCTTGCTTTTCACTGAAGCTACTATTTTTATCTATTGTCATTTTCATTCATGGGACAAAAGACTAGAGTACGGTGATCCCCCTCTCTGGTCACTGTCTGCCACCAGGCTGTCCTCTTCCTCTAGCCACCTTCTCCTTCAAGCACTTCAGCATTTCACCAGAAATGTTTCAGTAATCAAAGATTATTCTATTTAACCAAAAATCTTAGAGAAAAACAGACTGCCATTAACACAAAGCCTCTTTACCTCAATTTCACTTCTCCCAACAGAAAATGTCAGTGATTCATACAGCTCTGAGAGGGCCTTACACTTCTTATGTACAAGAGAGGATTTTCTCAGCCTCTGGATTATGCTATAGAAGCTGCTAGCCCAGTGATGTGATACGGGAGTCATCCTACCTCCCAAGGCAGCAGAGTTAGAGACTACTAACTTTCTCTGTGGTTTTCTAGCACCCCAGGACACAACTGTGGTTTCTGTCTCAGTTCTACAGTGGATTAGAATGTCTGCCTTCTTTTCTGCCCATGTAGACAGGCAGCTTGTATTTGCATTTTCTGTAGCTCAGAGGGAGTTTTGTGCAATGGAGAGCACCAGTGTCTACCAATAGTGGGTTTCTTTACTCTGCTTGCAGCTGGGCTTCTCCAGCAGTGAGGAGCCCAGTCACTACAAAGCATAGCTGGTGGACAAGCGATGTGATGATGTGGTACATTTTATTAACTGGATTCATGTTTTATTAAGAGGGATGATCACAGCAGAATGAAACTGGAGCTGGGTAAGGGCTGTTCTGTAACAGCCTGCTCCCCAATTTCAGTCACTCTCTGCTGAAGCATGTTGTGATGTCCTGTTATACAGGACATAACACAGAATTCAGTACACTGAATCCTTGACTAGCCTAATCCTTGACCAGGAAAACAATATGAAAATGGATATAGCATGCTGTGGAATGAGGCTGGAATGCCATAACTTCATTCACATTTGATATTATCGTGGTAAATGCAATCACTCAAGATCAGAAAACTGAATATGAAGACACCTTTTGGTCCCAAAGAAATCTCTAATTAAGGTATCAGTTATGTTAAGCGCTTTGAGTTAAAATATGAACATCAATAACGGTGGCTAAAACTCAGACTGTCCAAATGTTTGCTTTGGAACACTTTGGTGACACAGCTGTGATGCTCTGCCTTTGTTCCCCCCAGCCTATGCCTCCAAAAAGCTCTGGGGATAAAATTTGAGTTAGAAGAGTATTGCAGGCTCTGTTCAGCAGAGTCCTCCTTTTCTCTTTAGCCCAGCAAGCCTCCAAGTGTGAGAGGCTTCTAAAAATGGAGAATGACTGATTCATAAAAATGGAAAACTGAAGGAGGCTGGTAAATAAAACTGTTCAGCTACGCAGCCATAGTTTCCTGTAACTGAAGAGAGGTGTGTTCTTAGGCAAACATTTTCTAACCTTTAAATAAATATTTGGCTTGAAGGTTGGGAAAATACTGTTTTATGGCAAAGACATGACCACTGGCTATCATGAATACCGCACGTGTGCTCCCAGCACGTCATCGAGAGTCTGCCTGCTCGGCCTGTCTCCTGTGTACCTCCCACATCCTTCAAGCACTCTACTGACCAACCATTCAAGCAGCTGCTGTTTGCATGTATGAACACATCTACATTTTAATCATGAAACAAGGGGGTGGAGGATGTGTTGAAGCCCCTGGAAGGACCTAGCTGTGGCTGGCAGTGGGGGATAGATCAGGAACTGGATGAGCTGTTCTGTCAGGGCAGATTAATCCAATAGCTTCATGCAGCTGTTGTATAAAAGGAAATGTTGGCATATTGTTTTAAGTTTCTAGCCTGAAAAATTGGTTTGTGCCTTTCATTTTTCTATTCTTTTCCCACGGTAGTCCTTCTTAAAGCTTAGAGGGGTACCTAACAACTTAAAATAGGTTGCTGGATTTTATTTACTCTGTCCAAACCGCCTGGCTCAGCCCTACTAAGTTTCTAATTTGCAAGTTACTACTTTGTGTCTGTATAAATTGCCATCAGCTGAGAGGTGAAAGGGCCATCGCAGAACTTTTGTGACCAGGGAATCTTTTCTCTCTCCTTTACCAGAAGCTGTCTTTATTCACCCTAAGGGATACTCTGGGAAGCTATAATTTTTATTGCTCCTTTTCATCTGGTGGAGAACCTCATCTGGCAAGTTTACTGTGTGGTTGCTGGTTGGAGTTTAAGATGGATAAGAAAGAAGCATTCAGAGTGAAACTTGTGAAGATCGCTGGCTGGGGCTACACAGAGGGCTGGCTGCACAGCGCATTTGTATTCACTGTGGACGCTGCTCCGAGCACTAGCCAGGCACTCCACACCATTAAAAAAGTGTCTCCAGGAGCCCTGCACAGGAGCAAAGACTCCTTTAGCTTGTTTGGGGAGCTGCTGGAGGTCACCAGGTTCGAACCGCACCCCTAAACAGGCCCCATTTTGAAGTTACAGACCTGAGGGAGACTTCAACGCCTGACATATGGGTTTCTCCTTGAACTCATCACATCCTGCACTGAATGAAATTCAGCCTCCTGCTTCACACTGCGTCACCTTATTCCGCGTTGAAACGTGAACGAATGGAAAAATATGTAAATAATAACAAAAAAACCCCAAACAATAGCGGAAGAAACTGCTGTTTTGGGGGGTTCTCATTGCAGGGGGCGGGGAGCAGCGGGGCAAGGAAATCTCCAGAGACTTTTGTGTGGAAAGGGGAGTAAACCTCCGGCGCAGCGCGCGGCAGGGGGCAGGCGCTTGATCGGCTTCGCTGAGCGCCAGCGGGGGATTCCACGCGTTACTGGGAGACAAGGAACTGCAACGAGAGAAAGCGCCGGCGTCCCGACAACCGGCGGCCCAGGCGGCGGGAGCAGCATCGGCAGCAGGCGGGGGAGGCCCTTCCTCCCTCCGTCCCTCCCTCCGCCGCGCTACCTGCGCCGCGCGGCCACGTGAGCGCCACATCAGCGCCGTTCCGCGCCCTCAAAGTCAGCCAGCGGCCGCAGAGGGGGCAGGTGGCGGCCGCGCTCCCCTTTCCCTTCCCTGTTTCCCTCAGCCCCCGCTCCGGGGCTCAGCCGGCCCCGGCTCGGGAAGATGCTGCAGTCGCTGGCGGGCAGTTCCTGCGTGCGGCTGGTGGAGCAGCACCGCTCCGCCTGGTGCTTCGCGCTGCTGGTGCTGGGCTACCTGCTCTACCTGGTGTTCGGCGCCGTGGTCTTCTCCTCGGTGGAGCTGCCCTACGAAGACCTGCTGCGCCAGGAGCTGGGCAAGCTGAAGCAGCGCTTCCTGGAGGAGCACGCCTGCCTCTCAGAGCAGCAGCTGGAGCAATTCCTAATGCGGGTGCTGGAGGCCAGCAACTACGGCGTCTCGGTGCTCAGCAACGCCTCGGGAAACTGGAACTGGGACTTCACCTCCTCCCTCTTCTTCGCCAGCACCGTCCTCTCCACCACGGGTAAGGCAAAGGCGGTTCGCCCGCCGCCGGAGGCCTTCCGGGGAGGCCCCGGACCCCTGAGGGCCCCGCGGCGGCGGCAGGGCCGGTGTGGGGCTGCGGGCGCGGGCCGGGGCCGCCGCACGCCCAGGGCCGGGGGCACGGAGCGACCGCCGGCCCCGCGGCCCTGGGCGTGAGCGGGGCTCCGGAGGGAGCGGTACTTCCCAAACTCTCACGTGCGACAGGCGTGTTTTATGTAGGATGCATCACCCATGTTTGAAACCCCCCCGAATGCAGCGCCAAGAGCCAGGTTGCCGAGTCCCCCACCTTGAAATCGTTGGCGGTTTCGAAAATCCGGCGAGGTGCCCATCTCTTTCTTTGAACTTTTAAATGCTTCTAGGGCTGTCTCCTTAAGCTCTTCGTCTCCTTTGCTTTCTCCTTTATTTATTTTTTTTTTTCCAGGCTGATTTTTTGCAGTGGGGGGACACACACGGGTGGAGGGGGACGGACTGCTAATCTAGTTATACTGAAGTTAAATTTCATTTTCATATTTTACTGACAATTTTCATTTAATATTTGCATGTAAGTGACTGAAAGATAATGCTTCTTTAAGATAGTCATTTGCATTGGGGTTTTGAAAAGCTCGAGGAAACGTTCCTCTGACCATAGTTTTTACAAGCACTTATTTTTAAAGTAGTTGGATTTCTCATACGATCATACTGGACAGCTTTCTCTTAAAGGATGAGTGCAGGCATTTGTGCTGGGAAGCTGGGCTCTGGTGATTTGAATGCAGGTCACTGCCATAAATAATAAGGGCTTGTCAAATAAGAAAAGCTGTAAAAAAAATCACCCCAAAATTTTTCCAACCAGAGAGGGCTTTGTGTCGTGGCAGTACATTGATATTAC
>VZTE01001194.1:0-56264 GCA_013397775.1 Eulacestoma nigropectus
AAGTGCTTTAAAGTTAGTCCACAAGACAACAAAAAAAGTGACAAAAAGCAAATCTAAATAAATTCAAATTATATTTTAACATATTATTCTTCATTAAAATATACTGAACTATTGGCAAGGAAAACATCATCCATGCTCTAAGGAAAGTCTCATCGACACAAATGAAGTGTGTTTGTCCAGCAAAGAGAAGGCTTTTGCTAGAGGACCTAACAGTAGCCTTCCAGTATGTTCAAGAGAGTCATAAAGAAACTTCGCCAGACTCTTCACAATTTACAGGAGAAGGCTGAAAAATAAGTATCAGACACTGGAATAAAGGTTACTCCAACAGGATGCAAGATAAAACCTTTTCACTCTAATAACAGGTGAGCAGCAGACCTGCTCTGAAGAGCTGTGCAGTCTACAGCTTTGATAAAGCCTTGAGCAACCTGGTCTGACTCAAACTGTCCTTACTTTAAGAAGGTTAGAGTGAGAGAGACCTCTTGAGGTCTTTATCCAACTTGAACTCCCCTATGATCCTACAAACAGGCTTTAAGTCTTGGACCTACTGTACTTCTTCCAACTACTCAGCTGAACCAGTAACGAGTTGTTGACAGAAGTCACAATACAGTGAGACAGGGCCAGGCCTTTGACATATGCACAAACAATACAGAAGACAGGGTCAGGGATTCAAACATGGATGTACTTTGTTTGAATATGTTCATTCTTGAATAGTGTAACACTAAATAGAGTAAGGTTTGGTACATGATTTATATCACATGGAAACACATGAAACGAGAACAGAACAGCTGCACTGCACACCAGCCAGCAACAGCAAGATGCTAGGAATTAAAGCCTGAATTACAACCTGCCATGCCTCCAACAACAGATCTCAGGCAAGAAGACACTGCTCATTTAGAGATGCTACAGTGGTTAAGTCTGTTCAGCATGAACTATGACTGCCATTAGAATAATAGATATTCTACCACCACACACAGAAGATTTAACTGATTAGTATAAAGCATAACAATCTCACCAATCTCCTAAAGGAGATAATTGTATCTTGAGGAGACATTTAAAGTTAGAACTGGTTGTTCTCCCCAGTATTCTCTCCACCTCTTACCATACTAAAGCATTTCAGAGACTTGCGCATCATTTTGCATGCATGGATAATTAGGTCTGTGTTACAAGGCTGCAAGCAATACACTTATTACTATGAAATAATTTCAGGTTCTTTATAGATATAAAGAATATAGGACTACCGTCTGAATTAGTGCTATGAAAAAAAGACTATGATGAAAAGACCTACTATATCACCAGTAAGAACGAGGCTCCTTAACATTTTATAGGGTTAATAATGAAAGCACCTGAAATTAACAAATGTTGTACATAAAAATAAAAGCAGTTGATGGAGTACAAAAGTTAATAACAGCTTATTTAAAATTTCAATTTCAAGCTAAAGAAACTTTTTTTTTCAACAAAAGTAAAAGGAAAATGATCTTACCTTATCTAGCCTTTTTTGCCAGCTTTCTTCACGTTTTACCATGAGTTCAATACAATGAGAGAGTGTAGCAAGGATTCCAGCAGTAGTTGCTTTGAAAGTTATAGCTTCTCCTTTAAAGTCTATGCCATTAATTCCTTTGGGTGTCACATGTGGAAACACTAAAAACACATAAATGAGATCACTGACAACTGCTTTTAAATCAAACAAGTGCTTCACATGTATGTGTTATATTTGAAGACAACAGAGTGGCTAGAAAGTTAATTTAAAAATAAAAATCTAAAGTTGTAATAATGTCCACAGCTATCCACAGGATAAGAAAAAAGATTCAAAAGGAGAAACAGATCCTTGCAGCTTCATCTTGCTATACTGTATTTCAAGCCTGCTTGTAATGCTGTATTACTCTGCACTCTGCAAATCATGTGGGTGGAGGGAGTGGTAATAGTTTGTAACAATAGCAGTTCGACAGCTTGAAATGGGGCCTAATTAACACAGAGCAACCTTAAAACATATCAGACTCAGCATTAAGAAAGGAACAATTTCAAAATGTCATCAAACCCAAAATGTAAAATTCAAGGTTGTTTTAAGCACGTAATTATAGATTTTAAAACCTCAAAGTAAAAAGGTATAAGATAAAAGCATCAAATGTGCAGAATTTTCCAAGTACTGTGAGTTTTACAGTTCCAAGAACTACTTCATGCTGTCAACCAGGCCATCTGTTGCTAAGGCTATTTAAACAAGTTGTTTAAAATGTGTGACAAAAAAAAGTACCTATTATATGTCAAACTGGTACGTAGGTTGATATAATAACATATCAAGCATTGCACATCAATGTCAGAAAATATTACAAAGCAGAAGTAACGCTCAAGTTGAAGCTGACTGAACCCAGCAAGTTAAAGTAACTCCTGCTATGCCAAAGGGCAAGCTCCTGACTTACTACCTAGCTTGATACAACTTTTTTCTCCGGTCTGTCAGTTTGTCAAAGCACCACTGTTATAATTTAAAAAGTACAAATTAATATTTGAGTAGTTTATCTGTCTACAAGAGCAAAGTAGAGCTTTCAAGCAGTTCCATTCTGTAATGATAGAGCACAGTGTCTGCACTTCAGGAACAGAAAGTAATTGTCACACGGTCTTCAGCAGTGGTTTAAGTCTCTAGAGGTTTTATATGCCCCCCTTTCAGAAGGAATCAAACTCTTTTTCAAACAAGTGATTACAGACTACACACTATTTCAAACACCTCAAGATGTACACATACTATGGTAGAATACAACATTTTTTTTTTTTCATGTTAATCAAGAACATTCCCTAAAAGGTAAAGGTGAGAGAGGCTGGAGGAAAAAAAAAAGGAAAGCAAGAGGAAGAAAAAAGTGTTGCAGAAATGGTAATGAGCAGAGTAGCTCTCCCTCCCCAAAAGCTGCAAATGGAACACAGAGGGAACTGAGACTGAAAGTGGCATAAGCTGGCAAGGTGGTGATACAGTGACTCCACTGAAAATAATTAAAATTATACAAGAACTTTGCCAATAATATTTCACAACTGAAAAAGACAGCCTACACCAACAGAAGGAATTATTAAGCCTACACCAACAGAAGGAATTATTAGTGTAAAACTATGTTCACATGCAGGCTTAACAGCACAGCTATAATGCTTACAGATGAGATTTTTCTCTCCAATTAGGAAATATGTAGATGTGCTGAATAAACTGCCACTAGCTGCAACACTATATAAATAATTTCAGAAATCTCTATGGTAGAATTTAAGGGGAATACAGCAACATAGCCTCATTTCCTAGAAAAGAGAGCTTTTGTCCCTTTCTAGGTCTGAGCCATATCTCATTAACACTTCGATACAGTTTTAGTCACCACATATTCTAAGCCATTCTTTAATGACTAGCCTCAGACTAGCTGTGATAGATGCAGAGCTGCAGACAAAGTCAGTGCCCAAAGTTCCTTTCAGTCATTACACTTACGGGCAAAAATGAACATGTTGCAGAAGGATGTCAAACCAATTTCTTTGAAGAGATGGTCACTCAATAGGTTCCTTATGATGGATACAAGTATTTTGATTCATTCCTAATCACAGGAAATACCTGTCTTTCTGAAACATGTTGGGAGATGACCTCAACCCTCACCTCAGGAAAAACTGAGCTTCAGCACTTTAGAAGTACTTGTGAGGAGATTTTCTGTTTGGAGAAACCAAGCATCTTTCCCATTCCTTTTTTACACTTTTCTTCATGTCAGCTACAGATTGATTATGTCAAAATTAAATCAGGCATCTGGAGATCTATATTGAAAGGTGAAGACTAATAGGAAGGTGTTCTCACTCTTGCAACTGCTCTTTGGTTATCAAACTCCACACCATCAACTGAAAAAAGCAGGATAATTTGTCCCCACCTTAACTTCAATTTCAACATCTTCCAAGCAGTTCCTTTTTTATTATCCCATCTATGCTCTATTTCTGATTTGTTTTCTCTTGTGTTTCATACCAGGAATTCTTCATACCATGCTTTAACCTTCAATAGGTCTTTAGCTTTTCTCTCCTAGACCTCTGTGTCTGTTAGGACAGGTGTTTTCCTTTCTTGTTCCTGAGATTCTGCTTGTAATACTTTCCTACTCTTTGATCAAATCTGTTTTCCAGTGAAACAAGAAAGTATTCTAAAGACAGTAAGCAGAAAGACGTTCTTTCATCTTTTACATTTTACGCCCCCTTAACATATTATGTCACTAAACTAAGTCTAAGTGAAAAACAAACATTTGTGCCCATGACCCATTTACTGATACCTACTGTTATGTTCTGTGGATAGCAATAGAATCAATATGATTCCTCTAAGAACAACCCCAATTTTTCAGCAACATTTTGGCAAATACTCTTCCTCCATTCAAAGCACAAAAATCCAACATAAATTTCTGCTGTAATTTACATCAAATTTCTCTCCTTCAGCCCTTGTAACATTTCCATCTTTATAGTTCCAGTACAAAAGACACCTTCCATATTCAAGGAGGTTCCTTAAGTAGGCTACACCTGCTCTTCCTGTTCTTAGAAAATTTTAATCCAAATATGTTCTCTTTCCAGAGGCGATGAATGGGAACATTTTGAGATCAAGAGTCTACATCCCCAAATATAAAATCCCAATGGGTAAATATGCATCAGCCAGACACCATACTTTGGTGTTTTATATAAATGATTACAGTTTCAGTTAACAGATTGTTTAATTGGAAAACGACCAATATATTTAAACAACTTCATAGTACTCTACCTAGCTCTTCACCTAAAGATCCTAGAGAACACAGAAAAGAAAAAGCCTCCCTATCCATATCACCTTCAGACAAGTACACAAATATCCATACTCACATTACCTTTCTCCTCCTACCCAGAGAACAAATTGCAAAAGACAGTGTGACTATGGTCCCTTAGGTCAGTCTCATATCTAATGATTTGAGCTTTAGATTGGTGCCTAGCAGTTTGAACAGTAGGCTTAAACACTCCTCCATACCATAATAAGCTAAATTAAGAGGTTGAACCTGTGCTTCACTTCCTGAAGCACCAAGTGGAGAACAGTCCCAGAATAAACAGGCAACCACTTGTCAGCTACAGTTAAGAAGATTGTTACAGTCCTTCCAGGACTGGACAGAAATTTCAAGAACAGAACCTGAAATTTGAGAAACCAAATTTTAACAGCTGCTCTGAGGCTAAGCTTTAAAAAAGGGTGAAGCTGAAGATAAATCTTTCATTGCCAGTTAGTCTGAACTTCTTTTCTGCCCAATACGTGCGCATGGCTGTCTCATCCTGAGATATCTACTTCCCTCACTGTATCACTTATGATTCCACTTAAGGGCAGAGAGTCTAATTTTTTATTTCTAATCAAGCTTTGCAGCACTCTGCTACTAAATATTTAATGAATTTAGCCGTTAGAAATCAAACAGGCACAGAAAAACTGAAATGGGGATAAATATTTTCATAGAAATAATTGATGGAAAGTAAATTTAATGGAACACAGGAGTCATAACAACTGGAATTAGAAGTTCTGCAAAAGGCAATTATTTCCTGTCGTGACCTATAGTGAGTGAGTTTATATACAGGAATCCGTAATACCAAGTATCAACTTCTTAGCATGTAAGTTCCCAAAGGCTTGATGACCAGCTGCATTAAAAATACAAACTTTCCTAATGACACTCCCCATAGTGTATGCATATATAGTGCAGATGCACCAGAACAACGTAGATCTGAAAAAAATTTCTACAGGTAAATGAAGCTGAAACTCCTACATGATTGTACAAAAATTAAGTTTGAGAAAGACATCTCTTCCAAAATGAATCACGCAGTAAAATTAAACTCTTACTTAACATTTGTTAAAGAAGGCTTTTTCAGTTTTCTGAAATCTAACTTAACAGTTAAAAAAAAAAAAGTACAGTTTCATACAGACAATAAGGTTAGTGGAACCATACACTTGCTTACACCTGCTTCAAAACTTCAGTTATATGCTACTTAATCTCTGAAATCAGCATTACAATTAATCCTCAGTAGAATATCCTATTTATGTGATGAATTCTGGAAGTATCCTGAAAAGCTCCTTCCATTTCCTTTCCTTTCCTCTTCCATCACAACAGTTTTGGCTATGGTCTAGAAAAAGCACTTAAATACAACAAGGAAACACGTAAAATATGGGAACAACAGCCAATTAAAAAGAAAACAGAAGACACAGAAAAGGCTTATTTTGCCCTGTATTTTCTAGGTTCTTGATGAAAGCATTTATATTTTTAAAAACATTTCTGGTTAGTACTTTGGGAGATTCCATCACACTTGAAACTGGAGGTGCAACTTCCAAGCTTTGTGAATCAAGTCTAAGAAATACCTTAGGACTAAGTGAATTGTCAACAAGTAGAAAGTGTAAACACTAAAATATTTCAGTCAGAAAACATGAGAAGGTCTAAGAAGAATGCAAATACACTTTAAATGCATACACAACTTTCTCCAGGCCAGAACTATCAGATTTCTCAAACAGCAAGACTTACATGAGTTCTTCACATTTGCTGCATGGATACAGTGAGTACAATAACCAGTTCATTTATGATAAGAATAAAAATCTGAATTCTGCTCATTATAACAGTGACAAGGACAGCAAAACAGCACTAAAATTATGGTAAGTGAGAATCAGTAACAGCATTGTCTTAACCATTCCACAGCCATAGTACTTGGGAAAACCACAGGGGGACACTCCTAAGTGGAAAAGCACTGAACTTCACAAAACTCCTAAAGCAGGTAACACCTGTAATAACCTGTTAAAAAATCTCAGTTCCCAATATTTGAATAATGAAGCTGTTTCAACAGAATTTTGTAGCAACATTGACTTTAGACACAGAATGGGAAATTCCAGCTTGACAATCTTCCATTAGTATTTGTATGAACTAAGAATAACTCAAAGAATCACAAAAAGCTGCTAAAGAATTATAGCATGACTAAGAACTTCCATTCACATACACTTAAATAACTATTCTTGCCATTTTCTGCTTAGAAAAGAGCATAAAATACCTGCTTTGTATCAGACTTATCATCATACCATTCATTCTAATTTTCATCAGTGAAAAAATTGAAACACACTTACGTTTTTCCTTACTGCTGTTACTGTTATGTACAAAATCTCCATCAGGACGTACTGTAGGGAAATCATCTTCATCATCTTCTACCACTAGATTTGAGAGAGAGTTGTATTATGGGAGTGACAAAGTTTTTCTAGTTCTTGGGTGTGCAAGAAAGAAGAGCATCTTCATGGCTAGCCAGCACTTTTTCCTATAACAACAGTCATGAACTCTCCCTCCTTTTTGGGTTTGTTTTTTTTTCTTTTTGACCAAAGACCTCTACCAGTGTAAACGTCAGTTAACAGCAGAATCTAACATTGCTCAGCATTCAACTTTAGCACTCAATTCTCTGGTAAGAGCAACATATTTTGGTGTTCAAGTGGATAAGTAGGAACCATGATTCAGTAGCTATCTAATCTTCTACACTGGAAAGTTAAAAAAAAAGTAGAATTGCACTTCTCTGGTGTTTTATTACTACCAAAAGTTTCGCACTGCCAGAACAAACACAGGGATGAACATAACTGCCTCAGTAGAGCGCACAGATACAGTGACAAGCTGCGCTCTGATATAAGCAATACAGAGATATGTAGACATCCACACCGTAGTCTAGTACGGTCTCAAGTGTACATTCAGTGCTCTATTTCCAGCCAATACATCTCAGAAGCATTACTTAAGGCAGCACTTTTGACTTTTTTTAAACAGTGTATTGTTTCTATCAAAACTAATATCCTATTTGATTTTCAAAACAACAGGTAAGAGATAGCAATAAAATGAATTCATGAGAGTTAGCAATTGGTATTCTATAACAAAACACTGAAAAAGCATTGCTTTTGTACAGTTGACAGCTACAGGTTAGCATCGAGCAGATTTCTAAGCAAATCTGAATTCTAAAGTAAAAACAGTTAACACATTTATGGATTTATGCAAATGATTGATTCTTTACTAAAGTAAATTTAAGACACATATTTTATTTATATGACACTAAATTATATTGTAACTGCATCAATCGGTTTCCTAGGTAAAAAGCTACATTCTATGGAGGGAAGAGTTTTCAGGTACAGTGTTACCTTTATCCCTCTGGAGTTCATCTTTGGAAACTGCATCTGCACAAGCGTCGAAGTATTTCTGTAAAGTATCAACTTGTCTACACAAGATGTCTCTAAAGGTTTCCATTTCTGCAAGCTTCTCACGTAAGCTATGGCCCTTCTGAAAACACAAAAGAAAAAAGCCTGGAATGTTTCTATATAGCCAGCAATAGCTTGATGCATTAAAATTAAAATTTAATTAAAAAATATATTTCTGCAGCTATGAAGAGAAATTGAAGTACACTAAGTGCATTTCAGATATCAGCAATTATGAAATATTGTTAATGTCAGAAGAAACCATATCCGAGTATTCCTATTCCTTTTCATTCAGTATTCATTTTGTCACTGGTCTCAATGTTTTCTTTTGACTGTATCTGCTACTTCAGAGCACTCCACAAAAGCTTATCAAAAACGTGATCTTGCATGCTACCAGCTTTATACGTATTTGCATGCAGTCAGCTCTAGTTTAAGATCTTTCTTCCGATCCTTATTCCCTTTTCTTGTGTTGTTCCTCTTCTGCTCTCCCAGAAGTACAGCACACTCAGTTCATACATTAAATACTCATATGCATGACACAAGGAAAGCAATAACTTGTCTACCAGTACAATATCATATTTATTAAGCTACAGAATTAGTGTTTGTTTTCATAGGAAGCCCAGGATATTCTAGTGAGTAAACTAGAAAAAGTTAATGAACACACTCACAAGTTTGATTTTCTTGCCACAGAAGATGACACCACAGTTTAAAAGGGACAACTGCACAGAGGCACAAGAGAGCTTCCTGTATCACCTGTTCACCATCACACGATGGACTACTGTCATTTAAAATAAATATTTTGTATTTTTTCTACAATTATGTGAATGAGTCTTCACACATGACTTCTTTTCCAGTTGCACATTATTTATGCACAAATACTAGTAAAACTTTTTGCACCAACCTTGAATGAAGAGGTGGATGTCGCAGAGTATCCACTTGCTCCAGAGACAAGAGACACCATAGAGCCATGGCGTCGCAAACTTGACTCTGATCCATAGCCAGATTCGGTCTAAAAAGCATACCACACAAAAAATTAAGAGACTTTTCTAAAAAGCTGAGGCTTTTGATAAAATAGAAATAATGAAAACAAGATTAATGTAATTTTCTCTGAAACCCACCCATTTGGTTTTGCAGTAGAAGTTTAAATAACTCAAACGGTGCCTGCATCTAGGATGTTGATGCAGTATCTGTAAAGTTATTATAAACTTTTTATTATCGAATTATTTGTAAAATAATTTGTTACCTACAATGAATTATGTGTCCCCAAAAGGACACAGCAATATATATTTAATGGTTCAAAAAAGGGACAGTGTTTCATTATTTTGGTTTATGTAGTTCCTAAGAAGTAACTTTCACACAGCCTTACTGTAAAAAACTTACATTACTCTACGATTAATTGTGGGATTAACATGGTTCAGCCTCAAGACAATCAGCCTCAGTCAATCCTTCCAATCATACAAATAGTACCACTTTCTTTTTAAAAGCAACAAAATAGATATCAAAGAAAATCAGACAATTACTTCTATCAAGTTTTTTTCCTGTTTCAGGCTTCTATAGCAAAATTATTTACACTAGACTGAAATTATTTTTTTACGGAGAACAAAAGTCTACATAAAACAAGGTAAGACACTGAAAAGTAAGAGAGGATACAATAATAGTAATAAACTAAACAAAGAAAAAAGAAAAACATCTCTTGATTACAAAAACATTTAAAAGATCTAAAAATAGAGTTTGACAAATTTCCTCACAAGTCAAACAGAAACAGATACTGAGGAACTGGAGGAAAAAATTTCTCTAAATGTTAATGTAAATGACATGTGCATGGCAAAGGAGATGAAAAATCCTGATAGAGAATGTAAGCAATAAACAGATGGTTCAGAATAATATATGAAATTATCTACTGTTAGTAGATAAGTTTGATCAAGTAGACAGAGACAACTGTGAAGAACTTTTGACAGAAATAAGTTCTGCAGTAGCACCGAAACTCAAAAGGGGTGGCAAGAGGGGAGACAAAGCAAATGGTATAGAACAAACAAGAAGCAACGATGAAATTCCAGTTGTTGTACATTTTATGGAAAAATTGGAAGCTGTATAGGCTTAGGAAGGCAGGAGAGTATGAGTAAGTTAAAAAGCAGAGAAAGGTAAAGAGTTGTTTGATGTGTTGGTGAAGAATTTGGACAAAGTGAGACAAAGTATGTATGTCTGAGCTACAAGTAAGAGTCTGGGCATACAACTGCTTTGTTTCAAAAGCATTTAATAAGCATAAACCTGAAAAGAATATTTTACAAGAGTCACCCAACACTTTGAAACATTTCTTTTAAAATTTCCTTTAAGCACAAATACAAAAAGACTTCACTGTTTAATCAGTACCTTCAATATTTATTTAAGCATATACTACAAATCTTAAGATGATCAAATATGCTTTTACTATAGTCAGTTTGACAATGAAAATTCATTTAATTTTCTCTGTAAGCTGTACACACTAGGAAAGATGATGAAATTTCATTTCAATAGGATACGGCTTAAGAGCATATCAATTTTAAAAAGAAGCCAAAATAGCAATTTCACTGAGGTTAGAGTATTTTAACAAAGGATAGCAAGCGTTTTCTGATTTTCTCCTGTAAGTGAGAAAGACAATACCTATCCAAGACCTTGCTTTAAGCTTAGGAAGTGAAATTTCTGAATTTCTTTATTTGAGACTTAGTCAAAGCCACACCTTAATAGTCCTACTTTAGAACTTCCAAGAATTGATGTAAACTTCTAAGTAGAAAATCTGACGCCTTGTATTCTACATCTGAATTAAATCCTTTTCTTCCAATATTATGCATACAGTCAATGCTCAGCTAATTTAGTTCACAAAATAAAAGCTGAAGGTGAAAGAAAAAAAACCCAATGCTTCTTTTCATATCAATATGTAAGCTTGATTTTTTAAAGGTACCTTTTCAGCAGTATATTTATTTGTCTGTCATTTATACTTATGATTAGTAATCCACTAAACAATTTATCCATGCTACAGAATCATACACATAACAGCACACACGATTATATGGATACAGCTATCAGCTTGCAAAGTCTACCAATAAAAAGGTGCAACATAGTTAACTATTTGCTATTGAGAAGCAAATACAGCAGGCATTAAGATCCGACTGAATAGCACATGACATGAATCAAAAGCATGTGCATTTACAGACAATGTTCACCAAACTGTGTCAGACAATTATGTTCAAATAGGCAAGAGGAAAAAAAAAAATTACATTGAGAACACTTATTTTTCACAAGAACTGGAAAATAAGTACTCGTTTCTAACTGATGCACAGACAAGCCATCCCGTTCACAGCAGACACATGCAGGCAGATGAACACAAACAAAGAAAGCAGGAATCATGCAAAGCCCCACCATTCTACTACCGCAACATCTAAACGAGAGCAGGTCACTGCCGCATTTATGTCTTGCAAAGCAGATCATCATTAACTATTCACTGCAGAAATAATCAATTACATTGAGAAGAGGAATGTAGACACAAGTTTCTTCTGTTTATACAAATTTATTTTCCCAAGATAAAAATTGAAAAAGCAGGTAGAGTTCATATGATAGAAACCAACAGTCTCTGCTTGGAAACAAAATTATTTGTAGAAATCGTATCACTTCATACCATCAAGCATTAATGCTAAATTGCCATGCTCGGTAAAAAGATGCAGTTCTTTGAAATTCCATGCATACATCACAGCTTCAAAGCTACATTAAAACTGGCATTTGATAGTAATTGCAACACCTTCAGCTTTCTAAGGCAATGCACGAAATCCATTAATCCTTTTGTTATAACAGACAAGAGGAAAGAGCCACATGATCCATAGCTTCATGTGATCCTTTAACTGGAGCAGATGATAGTATCAGCAACAAGGCAGTATGTCAGAAAAGCTGCTTTCAATAAAAAAAGCTAAGTATTTGCAGAATCATATTGCAGATCTCTGTTACTGCTCACACTGATCCTTAAGTGGAAAATAATACCCTTGAGCAAAGCACAGACTCACAGCGAAGTTCTCCCACTTAAAAAATCAAACGAAGCAAATTATTCTCACATGTCTTCATGGAATTATTTTGATTATGTCTCAACTTAGCGCTTGTGAAGCACTTCAATGTAGGTTTGTCCAAGGCAGATATATTCAGTTAGCAATATAAATTATTTATTATTTTACATAACACAAGCAGCAGGCAGCTCCTCCCTCTAAGGCCTACAGCTCAGCCTAGAAGGTGATGAAACAGATATCAGGACACAGTGACTCTAATCCCATTCTCTACAGTACTTGTGAAAAATCCCAACAAACATCCACAAGATCAAGCCACAATATCTTATGAAATAAACCAGAATATAGAAAAAAGTAGTAACACAAAAGAGCTGGAAGGTACTATGAAAGGCTTGGTGGAAAATAAGCAGATAAGCTCCATAAAACAACTATGTTCCAAAGGTAATTTTTAGACTTGCTGCAAATGCTTCAGAAAGATAGGTTAGTTCTAGGATGAGCCAAGGCAGGGCCACCCTAGGAAATGACTGCAGACAGTAAGAACACAACAGACACTACAGGCAGGGAAGTACAAGATGCATTTCTGAGGACTGAAGCTAAAAGTGCAATTATCATGTGACTGTAGGTCTGATTTTTCAATTATTCTGAACCTGCTGACAATGGAAATTTAAGGTTGCAAAACCAAGGTGGTAGTTAGCAGGAAGGCAGAGATAGAAATTCCACAATCCAGGTCAGAGCAGCTGGATGATGATCCCCTGCCCACAGCCCTCCCAAGCACAGTGCAGATGACTACTTAAAAGGAAAGAGCTTCTAATATGACCTTTCTTGCAACTGCAAAAACAGGGAAAGACATGTAGACATAACTTCCCTCCAGTAGTGATAAATGTTGCAATTACATAGTAAATACGCATATTATGTGCACAGGAGAAAAGTTTCCCAGGAACTCCAAGTTGAGAAATAAGTATAAAAGTAAAACTCTTCACTGAGCAAAAGCACCAAAACCCAAGCTGACAATAACTGCAACACTTAGTGCACTTAGTAATAAAACTAAAGCAGCTTGTATTACTGGGTCATGAGACTATAAGCAAGACTGGGAGAGGCTACACTTATCCCTCTCATGAATCTGGGCTGTGTGGAGAGGGACAGGTAAGGTCTGTATTGTTATACAAGAACTAATAAACTCCATTCTATTAGATACCGGCAGAAAAAGCACAGATGTTTTGGCCTCAGCTTCCAATGCACTGAACTAAGTATTCTTACTAGTTTTCATGCTTTGAAAGCTAGTGGGAATAGTTACAGATTTCAAAGAATGAATTCATTCCATTACATACTGATCCTGGTTTAAGGCTAGCCCTTGTACAACTGTGCCTTTGAAAACAGGAACAGTTCTGATCCCAACTAAAAGCACTAGTCACACTGTTCTTTTTAACAGTTAAACAGAATTGCAGAATAGTTATATTAAATATTATTACATCATCAGGATGTGTAAAATTCAAATGGGAGTGTTGCCAGGGTTAATGCATAAGCACTAGCTAAGGCAGATGAGCCAGGAGGCAGGAGGAAAAGCCACTGCAGGAGTCCGAGAACCAGCTCTCCCGTGGAGCATCCACTAGGTGGAAGGAAAGCCCATGCCTTCCTGGCACTGAGCACGTAGAGATACCCAGCCCGTCTCAACAGCGGGACAGAGCAAGGAGGACTAAGCCACACACAGCGTTCACAGTCAACAGGCAATCTTACTTATCCTTCAAAACTGAAGGGAAGGAGTGATTGCTTCTTACTCTGATTGCTGGTTTAGGTTTATTTTTTAACCTAAGGTAGTTAAGTATTATATTAATACCACCTCTGTAGAACTAGAAAAACACATCCACCATCTGTATTATGGTGAAGAATCTTGCGCTAGACCATAATGAAATTTTGAAAGAGCATGGTTAAACAGCAATGGGGGTTTTTCACCTTTGTGAAAAGGTACTTGTTGCAAGCATGAGCCTGTTTTGGATATGGACTTGAGAGGCCTACACTTTGCTTAATCAGAATAGAAAGTTAAGAAATTCTAGGATTCAAAGTACAGGTGCAAGCAAGGTTCTTACTTGCACTAAAAGAAATAGAGCGTAAAATGCTTTACAGCAACACAGAACACATCTATCAACAGATAAATATGCTTAGCTTCTTGTCAATAAGAAGAAAAACTGCCAAAGTAAATGCTCCTGCGAAACCCACAAAGTTCCTTGTCCACCTAGTGCAATTAGCAGGTATCTTGTCATCACTAAACTTGGAAACAGATTATTTTTTCCCCTTCCACTCAATCCTTAAAAATTCATTTAGCCATCAGAATAGAAATAGCTATCAAATGGCTGGCATACCTCTGAGTATGTAATATATAGCAAGCACTGGAGGATAAAAAAAGTTGGAATTGTCAAATTCCATAATATATTTGACAAAGAATTCAAGGAAAACTATCTTACACCCTAAGGAAACACATGAGAACACATGCTGTTTAAACTGCAATCTCCTAACAGTAATGTGGGAAAAAGTGGGGAAAAAGAAGCGTTTACTTTTAATGCATTGCTTGTTTTGCATCTCACACTCTATTAAATCTAATACCATTTTCTTTATATTCTGTTCTTATTTCCTTCTTGCTGTAGCCCTTATCAGCTCTCAACACCTACTTGCCTCAAAAACAACAGAAGCTCACTGCACCTACTATACACTTGAACAAAAAAGTTATATGAAGTAAGGGACTCCAAGACATGCAACTTTTTGTCATGTTCCTGATACAGCTTCAGATTCCTGAAGTTGTCCAGGGTTGAAAATTCATAAAAAACAGTCCTTCTATTAAGTCAAAACCATATTTGTTTAAAAACAAAGCCCAGTCTGGTCTAAAAGCTCTTTACGCAACAGCATTCTGCCATCAGTAGAAGCTTTACATGCATTTCTAACCATACATCAATTGGACAACATAAAGATTCCATATGTTATGCTCAAACTATCTAGGCAATAATTCTGTCCAAAGGTAATTTTACTTTTAAACAAAAGATGAACATATTGGACATAAAGTATCAGAGTTCTGAAGGTATAATTCTCTACTAACAAACTCAACCATTCTGCGTGACAGGCAGAAAATAATCAGAATCATTAAGGTTGGAAAAGACTTCCAAGATCATCAAGTCCAACCTTTGACTTAACACCACTATGCCAACTGGACCGTAACACTAAGTGTCACATCCAGACTTTTACTAAATGCCTCCAGGGATGGTGGCTCCATTACTTTTCTGGGCAGCCCATTCCAATACCTGACCACCCTTTCAGTGAAAAAATTCTTCCTGATGTCCAACCTGCAGAGCCTTCCTACCCTCCAGCAGATCAACACTCCCACCCAGCTTGTCATCTGCAAACTGAGTGAGGGTGTCCTCGAGCCCCTCATCCAGATCAGCCGTAAGGATATGAAACAGAACTGGCCCCAGTGCTGAGCCCTGGTTAACAGCAGTGGTGACCAGCCACCAGCTGGATGTAACTCCATCCACTACCACTGTCTGGGCCCAGCTGTCCAGACGAATGTTTCTTAACCAGCAAAGCGTATACTCATCCAAGCCATGGGCTGGCAGTTTCTCCAGGATAATGCTGTGGGAAACAGTGTCAAAGGCTTTAGTGAAGTCTAGATAGACAACATCCACAGCCTTTCCCTCATCCACTAAGCAGGTCACCCTGTCATAATAGGAGATCAGGTTGGTCAGGCAGGACCTGCCTTTCACAAATGCATACTGGCTGGGCTGATGCCCTGGCTGTCCTGTATGTGCCAGTCATCACACTCATGATACTCTGTTCCATAACCTTCCCCAGCACTGAGGTCCACCAAGGTCAGTCTGACAGGCCGTAGTTTCCCAGATACTCATTCTGACCCTTCTTGTAGGTGGGCACCACACTTGCAAACCTAGAGTAATCTGGGACTCCCTGGTTAAGTAGGATTGATGATAAGTGATGCAGAGTGGCTTGGAAAGCTATTTCATCAGCTCCCTCAGTCCCCTTGGGTGAATCTCATTTGGCCCAATGACTTGTGAGTGTCTAAGTGACACAGGAGGCCATGTCCTCTTGAGTTACAGGAAGTCTATTCTGATCCCCACTCCTGTTTAGCAGCTCAAGGGGCTGCTTACCCTGAAAATATCTGGTCTTTCTGTTACAGATCGAGGCAAAAGAAGCATTAAGTACCTCAGCCTTTTCCTCATCATTGGTGACAGTGTTCCCCACCCACATATCCAATAGAGGATGGAGATTTTCCTTGGCCCTCCTTTTGCTGTTACTGTATTTGTAAAAACATCTTATCTTATGCAGCAGTGACCAGACTGAGTTCTAGCTAAGCTCTCATCTTTCTAATTTTTTTCTCTGTGTGACTTACCAACATCCTTGTACTCTTCCTGAGGTGCGTGCCCCAACTTACATAGGAAGCAACATTTGCAAGATCTTAAGTCAAATGAAGCTCAAGTCAGCTGAAGGGTCTGGAGCACAAGTCTGATGAGGAGTGGCTGAGGGAGTTGGGGTAGCTCAGCCTGGATAAAAGGAGGCTCAAAGGAGACCTTATCACTCTCTATAGCTACCTGAAAGGAGGCTGTAGTGACATGGGTGTCAGTCTCTTATTCCAAGTAGCAAGTGACAGGACAAGTGGAAATGACCTCAAGTTGCAGCAAGGGAGGTTTAGTTTAGACATTATGACATTTTTTTCATGGAAAGGGTTGTAAAGCACTGGAACATACTGCTCAGGGAAGTGGTAGAGTCAACATACCTGAAAGTGTTAAAAAATGTGCAGATATGGCACTGGAGGACATGGTTTAGTGGTGAACATGGTGGTGGTGCTGGGTTGACAACTGAATGTGGAAATACTAAAGGTCTTTTTCAATCTTAGCAATTCTATGAAACACTTGATACACAATGGCTGTAAAGTTACATGAAAACATTAATTTTTTTACAAAGAATAGTACGACATGATTCTATAATTCTCGTTTTAGTTTATGGGTTAAGAACAAGTCTAACATGACATAAAACAAAATGCTAAAAGGATAAATTATCTGAATACATCCAATGTTTAGACTTAAGACCTAGCCCCAGATACAGAAGGGCAAAGATACGCATATAAAGCAGATCCCACATCAAAAAACTTCATAAACAAACTTAGATTATGCTAAGAGCTTTGTATATTTCATGTAAAAAACACATTTGGATATCTAAAAGGATAAAAATTCAGATAATTTCCAAAACCTTGGTGAATCACCAATTCAAAACATGAAAGTATGTCCTCCTGTCACGAGTTTTCAGAGTCTCTGTGGTCAGGACTGGGAAAATTAAGTTGTCATACACTCATATTACTTACGTGTTAGTACCAGTTCATCTGTTTAACCTCCCCAAGTCAGTGTCGTGTGTGACCACTAGAGGGAAATAGCGAAAAGGAAACATATACGGCTGGAGGTTACTATTGGTCAAAGACCAACAGTAACCCTTATCCTGCTTCTGCTTCAGTCCCTGGGCATAGAAACCTCCTTTTCACGGTAGACAATTAAAATCAGAGCAGTTTTACCTTTAGCCTTTATAATTACATTTGAGACACATTGCTTAGTGAGGATAAAGTTTTCCACACAGTATGCAAGTAACAATGACATTTAGTGCAGAACGGATGACAACAAATTAGAAATTGTAATAGAGATTAAAGAAATTATTCTGAAGTCACACTTCTCAGCCAGTTCAAAACAGTTAAACAGAACAACTAAGAACACATTCATTTTCAGTTAAGATTGTCCACAGACATAGTACAAATCAGTCTGACAAATGTTCTGGCTCAGAGTTTTTAGGATGTCATCTAACAAGAAGTAGTTGGGCTCAGTATAATGTAGCTTTAAAAGAAGTTTAATACTTGACATGGAGAAAATTGAGCACATCTGTCCCAAGCACCATGTCCAAGTAGAAGACTTTTCTTTACATTCAGCTGCTCTCTCATTAGTCTGCAAACACACAGCTCATCATGAAAAGTAGTTTTATATACCAGCCAGATGAATAGGCACAGGATTTCTTCATATACAGGTTATACATTAAGTAGGCCCTCACCAAACTGGTTTTCCCTGTATGTATGCACACTTTGGGAAGCATCAGAAGAAACAAAGTTTTAGTTAAAGCCTACCAAACCCATTCAAAGTCATGAAGTAATGATACAGACATATCTCATCTGAAATAAGTTATTTACTCTATTCATAACACTTAAGTTTATACAGGCTTACTTAGTAGTTTGTGAAACTGTTTTATGAAATGCAACTTTCAGAAAACTCATCTTTCAAAATTAAAATATTAACTGATATTACATACAATATTAACAAACACATCAGCAAAGATATTAAACTCATTTGCCAATACAAAAATAACCTCCACACTATCATTGTTCATTGATGCAAAAAGAAACAGACTGCTTATTTGCTGAAAGCCAACACCCTCTGTGTAATAGGAAAAACAACTTCAAGTATGACACAGGTCTCTACAATAAGCTGACCTACCCTGCCCTTGAAGGAAAAATCTGGAAACTGCTTGGAAAACAGCTCACAAAACGCTGCTTCTAGTACACTAGAAGAAAGCAAATCAAAGGATCTAGGCCCTAAAATGTTCAGGGCTTTGAAGATAATGTTATCATGAGTTTTACACCAAACTGTAATACTGTCGGTCCTTATTAGGCTGTGCACTAAGTTTTGGGACACCATTTTGGTCATACTTTGCTTTCCAGAGGGGTAGAAAGTATGAACAAGATAAAGAGTGCCACTACAGCGCTGGTACCAACACAAAAACCTCCCTGCGATAAGCATTAGCTAGTGAATAGTACAATAAAACGAGCAGTTTAGTGCCTATTTTAACTCAAGTCTTCTATAGTAACTAAATTATCCTATTTCATGACAGCATGTTTGTTTTGTACAAGCTGTAGAGCCCTTTCTGTAAGAACTTGTGCCTTAATTGCACACTGTACTATGAAAAGCCCAGGCAACTGCAGAAACACATTCAGTATGTACGTCATCAATTATATTGTAGACTCATTTTCTACATACTGCTGAAGTTCAATGCCATTGTTGGTTCTCTCACAGCAGTGTACCCTGAATAATTCATCATGAGAAAGCTACATATGTGTTAAGAGCTGACAAACTGAAACACTGATGCTATTGCCTGCAGACATACCAGTGTGCTTATGGGGGTGTGATGTGACTTCAGGAGAATGGCCATATTCTTGCTGTTAACTGCAACACACTAAAAGGTAACTTCACCCCATTGTGAAGTGAGGGGAGGGAAACTCCCACCTGATGGTAGGTAAGGTGTTGCTTCCTGACCATTCTGCATGGCAGTGACAAAACGCATATTCTGTCACCAGATCATCATAATCTGACAGATCTGCTCATAGTCCAGTTCAGACACTGAAAAGCAGCAGCCATAAAAATGACAAAAGCGAAGCTATTGTATCTACATCCAAAAGCACTCCAGACTCAAATCTGCCTCACAGTTGAGAACAGTAAAGAAAAATGACAGATTTGCTGTATGACACAGGGCTCTATATTAAGACAGTATAAATCAACAAGGAAGGCAGAGAACCTTTCCAGTCAAGTGTAACACAAGTTTTTCTCCTAAATGCAGCCTCAGATCCACATAATTTCAGACTTCCTATATGACCAAGTTCAAACCCATAATGGAGCATGTTTTTTACTCCAGGTTCTGTCTACTCAGGTGGATACTCCAAGAGAGACTACGTATGACTAGTACCGCCAGCTGAACACTCTCCATCTGTTGAAGATGTGTCTGATGGCCTCTTTTCAAGAACTAAAACACAAACAAGTCCAGTAACTCTCTGAAGGTCAATTAGATATACTTGCGCAAACCTTAAGTCCCACGTATTGTTCGATTAGATTATGGGAGCTATAGTCTAAGTAGGTGTTATCTTTGCACTTTCTTGGTGCTTTGCAAAATTGGCAGGTTTACCTAACAGATTTCCTCAAACCCACTAAACACATGAATTATATATTTTCTGCTTAACCTTGCTTAGCATCTTTGGGGACAGGTAGAAACAAGAATGGAAATAAGTAGATGCTGCACTTTTTGAAATGCACAAGAATAAAGCAAAACTTGAAGGAGACAGAATTTTTATTTTATTTTTTTTATTTTATAATTTTTATTTTACCAGACCTTTTATCTACATCTGAAAGTCTGAGAACCAGCAAACTGAGGCAAAACCCCTTCATCTTGTTAAAAAAGAACTGTTTCAAGACAGAGGAATTCTTTTGCTGGGAAGCAGAAAATATTATAACACAAGCAAGGAAAAGTTAACTGCTATATAAGAAACATGCTTTTTACCACAGAATCAGAATGACTAGGATGCAAGATCTCTAGTACCACCTCCTGCTCAGAGCATGTCCATTTACATACTCAGGCCTATGTCCCGCAAGGATGCATTCTTCAGAGAATTGTAATATCGATTTTCAAAGCCAAAGCAATTGTTACAATACATAGCTGGAACACACAGGCAAAGAAAGACTGGATTGGTCAAAGTGAAACAATCTGCTTTGTTTATAATTAATCAAGTGTGTTGGGCTGGAATGGACAAAGCTTTAGTCCAGTTTTAAACTGTACTAACTGTAACTACTTATTAATAAAGCTGCAATTTAACAGCTGCTGTTTGAACATAGGCTCAAGAATGGCAAAAGGGTGCCAAGACAGACAAAGAACTACTGTTTTCTGCCCTGAAAGGGAAGTTTCAACAATTTGGAAGTGACAACGTTTAGGTTTGCTGCAGCAAACACGCTTGTGTAGTTAACTGAAACTGCTGATTCACTGGCATTCCCCTAAAGTCTTCTTTCAGGAAATACAGTTTTCAGCAATAAGTGCACTTAGCAAATTTAGCAACATCAAATGACATGCACTATCATAAGTATCAGAGTTCCTGCTGATACCAGTGCTAAAATAATGGAATGTACAAGACATAGCCAAGCTTAGTTTTCCTCATTGAAATTTAATTAATATTTAATTCAATTTTAAAGAAAGAACCCTCTGTTATTAGCAGTAAAGGAATAATAACTTGAATCATCCATCTAATCTTTCACTGAAAGTACAGCTTCTTACAACATTGACAAGTTTCAGTACCAGCATCATACTGTACATCAGGGCAAGTAATTCTTATCAGCTGAGCAGCCTCAAGTGTATTTGTTTGCTTAAACATGCAATTTTACAGTAATACACAAATTATTCCAGATTACCAAAGGCATAGAAAGATGGACACCTTTCTCTATTTGACCCTCCATTCCCCCAGTTTTCTGATGCCTGTGTTCGTACCAAGCAATATGGGATATTTAAACACTAGCAGTTATATATTAAACCCCTTCTTCCTCACCTACTATTTAAAACAGGTATGCTCAACAGCAGGACTTCTGTTTCCTCTGCAGTCAGTCTATATATACATGACATTAAAATAACAGCAAATGCATATTTTCATACTTGATCTGTTTTCAGAGGAAAAAAAGGATCTTTTGGTGACCTACAGTGAAAATTATATTGAAAGAATTACCTTAAGAGGTTCCGATAAATGGCAACGACATTGGATTAAAAGAACAGGTGCCCCAAGCCATGTTGTGTTCTCAAAAGAATTCCACCAGCTTTTTAGAGTCACATTAGCTTCTGAAGTCACTCTCTTTTTCAGGAGTTTCACTGGATGCTCGTGGTGTGCATGCCTCTCAAAAGAGCCAAAAGGTTACTTCTGCTCAATGTTACTATGTCTCATTGGTACTTGTGCACTCCACCCATGTGGCTAAGCACTCCTCCCTACAGCAAGAGGATTAAATATGATCTGTTAATATCACCTCACTGAGTTTCACTGTAACGAAAGCTCACTGAAGAAAAGCCACCTCCTAAAAAGTTCTTCTGGAAAGCAAAAACGACTGCCTTCGGTAGACTGAGGCATACAGAGTATCCAAGATTCTTCTATTAAGCTGTTAATGAACAGTATTTTTTGAGGTGATGAGTAATAATTCAGAGTAAGTAGCACACAGTATTTGTAAAGTGCCAACTTTAACTACTCATTGTTTTTACATTGCAGCTCTCTACTTTCTGTTCTTGATACCAAGAGCTTACCCTAATTTGAAGGGGCATTTATCACCGAAGTCAAGCTCGACACAGGTCTCTCTTAATGAACAATATCGTGTTCAGGGAGACCTTGTAAAAATATGCTACCACTCTGCCATGGAGAACTCAGACTCCTAGAGATAACTGCATGTCATTCTGCTGGTGACAAACCTTGACATTCCCCTTACTTCTATTAAATGAAAATATACACTATCAAAGTGATCTACCACAGTTTTTATGAAGTGAATTATTAACACTTTTGGCTTTACTACTGGAATCCCACTTGTTTATAGCAATAAGACTGGCTATTTACTGCACAGCCAGCTGCAAGTTGACTATTCTAGTCACTTCAAGACTGAGCATTATTAGTCTTGAGACCAAGTTTACTTTAGCCATGTACATCACCCTTCATTAAATAGCACTGCAAAAATGTTGACTGACATACTCTTAACAGCTTAGTGGAGCTGTAGTGTCACAAGCCTATCACGTTATTTGATACTGGCAGTTTTGCAAGTGTTTTCCTTCACACAGTATTGCACCCAAAAGGCAACGCTCTGCTGATTTGCAATTTGAACTGTAACTTTCAGGCATTCATTAGCTGTTTCAGAACACCATGGTTCACCAGCCTGGCTATGCAGTGATCAAAAATTTACTTTAACCTTTCTGTACATTTGAGTCTTGAATCAATCAGTACAATTAGCTAATTTAAGGGAAAGACAGGAGTAAGCCATCTCAACTAAGTTCACCACCTTTTGGGGGCAGGGGCTTGAGAAGAGCGTTCAAGACCTCTACTAAGACTATGAAGACTACCTGTTAATGCTCTGACTAGATAGGAGAGAACACTTTTTAATTAGGAACATAGGATCACGCTTTCACGGATACAAAGATTTAAAATTATTTTAAGTGCACATATACGTATAGCTTCAGCTAAGCATCTCTCAACACAGTAACAGGCAAGCTCAGCTATGTATTGAGATAGGTTAGATCATTTAGCAGTTTCTTCATGCAGACAGTGCCCATACTTTACAAAGTACTAGAAAAGCACAATCACTTAAGAAACTGAACCAAACCCACACAGCACAATAATTATTGCCCAAAACAGCTGAGCTGGAAAGACTGAAGTTGGCAGAAGAGCAGCATAAACTTAACACTTACAGGAGAAAAATGGACCTCAAAGCTTACTTGGTTATAAGAAATCTTGTACTGTACACATACAGGACAGGTAACGATCCGCAGATCGTTCTAGAGATGAATCAGATTTAGTGGTTCTCAAGCTGAATAAGTGAAAAAACTCATGGTGTTGTAAAATGGTAGCATACAAGATCCACAAAATAATCCTACGTTCTATACAACACATATAGGATCCTAGTGGAATACTGAGTTCTATTTTGGTGCTACACTTCACAGAAAGATGAGGCCTGAGTTTGGAAAAGAGACATACAAGGTATCAGAAAGCTGTAAAAGACATCCACATAAACAACAATTGAGGAATGGGGAACTGTTATAACAGAAAAAGACAAGAAATTTTAAGTGTTTCAAAAATGAACAGAACAATCTCTCTAGATTTACTGTAAATCTCTTAGATTTACTTAATAAAGGAGAACTCATATTTTATGAGGATGGCAAGAAATCCCTTTGACAGCAGAAACAGGCCAAAATGATTCCATAAGCCCTTACCATTACAACACTTCCCAATCTAACTTATAGTGAAACATAGCACCTAATAAGGATGACTTTAGCTCATATGAGGGGAAGAAGTACAATGAACTTTATGACTCTTCCTTCAGGAGGGTAATTCAGTTTATTTATTTGCTGATATCTATCCCACTCAGATGTCACTGAAGAGTAAAAAGAAAAAGACAGTATTCACAATTGAAGGACGAATGAATTTGAAAAGCTAGACAGGGTGGCCAGACTTGAGACAGCTACATCCTTCTCCTATGTAATTCCCACTCTTACCTAAGGTTCTGGCCAAAATCAAAAATAAATAACCTTATTACTGCCAAGTTCAGAAGACCGTGCTTGAACATATTTTGTTATTTAGTTATCAAGGAGCAGTTTTGCAAACACTTCAAATTCAGCTTTGCTGGGAGATGTCAAATGTGAATACACGAGAACTTAAGTTACATATTTAAAATCAACATACAACAGTGACAGAAAAGCAACAAAAACATATCTAAATTTCTGCACAAGCTTGAGCAACAGTTCATGGCTTTTTAGTTTCAAACTAGTACAGGGTGTTTTTGCAACACCATTAAGCGTGTGTTTCTGCCACTCATCAGCGACTTGCCTACACATTTCAGTCTTTTAAACATGTAAAAAGGCTTTAAAAATAGCTTTTTACAGTTTAATATAGATATCTGAATGCTGTCCTCCAGCCTCCTCTCAGGCAAGCTGCACTACTGCTGCAAGCCACAGCCTCACAACACCACAGTGAGAGAGGGTGACTAGCTTCCGGAGCAAAATGCATTACCACAGAAACAGTAGGAGTGTATGCTATGCAATCCCTGTCACCACCAAACAGAAACATTTAGACTTTGTTGTGTGCTGCAGAGCATCAGATAAAAGAACAAGGAAATCCAAATCAGGTTAATAGGAAACAATAGCTGACATCAAGATTACTTAAGAAACTTGTTCCAACACTTAGGACATGGATATCAACACAGGCAAAAGGAGGCCTCATCATCACACTTCTACAATCCTCATTATTGAGGAATTTGACAAATAAAACCAAAGTTGAACAATATATACCTACTCTCAGATACCCCCATGCTTTTCTTCACCTGCACTGTTGCTTCCACTTACATTAGTCTTATTTATGAAAGGGTACAGGGGGAATTATGGCCAGATGACCTAGTATTAGTATGAAATGCCAAAAATTAAAATACTAGGGAGCCACATTCTCTTTCCTTTTCAGACCTCAGCAACAACTGCTGAGGAAGCAAATACTTTAAAAATCACACATTATTGAAACAGACGAATGCCAGGAGAGGAAGTAGATGGAGAAATCGCAACAGACACTGTTCCTGCTGCTCCATCCTATATGATGTATCTGAGGTTACACTACTGGAAAGTTTTTATTTTAAAATAATTAACAAGATTGTATTTATAATTAACAGTCATTCATCAACATTAGAATATTTACCATTGCTAGAAACTGACAGTGATTAGTTGTCAACAACACAGTAAGCTGATTTTAAAAAAATAGATTTATAAAGGTCGTAACATCAAAATAGACTTCTGAAGACTATTTGCAGCATTTCATTATGCACTTAAATACAGTCTACACAAACATCCAAACTACTTGTTCCAGCAACTCCACAAAGGTCTGCCAGAAAATAGGAACACTAAATTTAATGTACAAAACTATTTACTGATGGCAGAAATTTATGCTTCTCATTTAATATCTATTTTAAAAGCTTGTTACATTAGTATGCTGAGTCAAAATGTTTCTCTTTCATTCCTCTGCATACACTTTCCTATTCATTCCAAATTATCTTACTAATACGAATTTCAGTCCAGATTGGCTTTGGAGTGATTTATTTGCATGTCTTTATTGCCATTATCAATATATTAAATCCATTCTAGGGCAAGATTAGAGAGGTGTAAAAAAGGAGAAAACTACCCTGCCTTCAGAGCGTTCAATGTTACAGCTCAACTTTAAATTGCTGAAAGCCTGTGGACAAGTTAAACATGTACTACCCTTCTGTACTCTCCCCTTCCTGTCGGTAACCTGAGCTCATCATTTCACAAACTGAAACTTTGATATTGGTTTCTGACTTGATTAATGGGTCAAATTTTTTGCTCTGGCACCCACTGCTAGTAAAATACTACTAAGAGAAAGTTACCTCTATTTGCATTTTTTGATGTTTTTTTAGAACAGCTAAATAAAAATAATCTCATAGATCAATATTTACATACAGTATTCAAACAAAAGCCTGACTTTAAGTATAGTTAATGGGAAATTTCTTAAGGCATTAATAGGTTGAAGGAACAGGTAGATGCACTTGGGTCTCAGTCTGAAGGCGACACATTCCAACTACAGAACAAAACCCAGGAACTGAGAAACTCTGGGTGCTTATAATCAAGTTTGAAGTGCAATTTAAGGCTTCCTCTGAGTTTAATAAAAGTTACTCATGCAGAACCTCTTAAGTTCATAAGAGAAATAACACAAAGATAGAAAGAAATTTTAATTTACAAATACTTCAATATTTTACCTGAAGTCCTTCACTCTGTTTATCCAGAAGCTGATTTGTATTACCAACAGATTTAAGCAATCTGACATTAACTCAACCTTTCAGAACAGGAACAACTAGAGAAGTTAGGGAGGAGGTCCATTAGCTCTGGGTAGGGTACTCTGTGGGTTACTTTGTCATTAAGATGCTTCTCAAGTGCACAACATTGTGGTGGCTCTGGTTTTAGCCACTGGGAGTTTTGCTTTTGAATGGTTTTGCAGTCATGTTAGCCTAGCAAAAACCCACCTCTACCCCTTGTCCTTTCCACCTGGCTTCCTTTTCTGCTTCAACAACACAATTACTGTTAGTAGCAATATTTTTCAATGTGTAACAGCCCGTTCAGTAATTCTTTTAGAACAGTACATTGACAAGGGAAAACAAAACATGCAAATGACAATAACAGTGAAACTAATGATTCTTAACACTTTATAGATAAGGTAACTGCTAGCTTTTTTTAGGTTACTTGGGAAAAAGGAACTCCATTTCATGTAGTGAATTTTCTGAAAATTTCAGGCTGATGATGTTTTTAGTTTTGAATTTTCTCACAACAATATCCTGAAGTGCCCTTATTGACTGCAACCAAAATTATGCTGTTTAAAGTTTGCTCTACAGTTTTCTAAATTAGCTTATGAACTAAGATCAAGAGTCAGAATAACCACCTCACAATTAAATATCTCAATTCTAGGTTACTTGTTTGAAAATGTATCAGTGTTTAATAAATGAAATGAATCAAGTGGTTTAATAATTACTTACCTTTTCTTAAATTTGAATTTAACAGACTGCCAAATCCAGTATTTTGGTTTTTTAACTAGATCTGCACTTAAACAATGCAAAAAATGGTATCCAAAACATCTTACTTGGTTTGACAACTGGTATTTTAAGAAAAAAGTTGTAGTATACAAAGAATTGCACAAAATTAGAATTACTTAAACGCTAAACGATCTTTGACCCCAAGGTTGCCATGTCTCCTCCCCCCATTTGGCGAAAAAATGCTAAAAAAGGAGATAAAAGTTTTACTCTTCTTGGTGTTTTTGTATATCCCTATTCTAATTAGCTAATGCCTTCCCCACTGTCTAGTCAGGAGTAAAAAAAAATAAAGCAGTAGCCACTCCTTCAAGGAAAATTTTTACTGAGGGAGACTGGCCACCTTCATTTAAGGGTGGCAGGTCACTTCATCCCCAGAAAAGGGACATATGTCAGTTAGGTTCGGAAAATAGCCACCTGATGCCTTTCACAGTCAAACTTTGAGATTCATGCCTCCTGCTGAAGATACAAACACCTTGTACATCATCCCTTCAAAATGAAAAAGAAAACCTACCTACTCCCTACATGCCAACTTGTTGGATATCTAGGTACCCCTCTGAAAAATTACCTTTTGCAGTTTGAAACAACAAAATCAGATATTGTAAGGAGTTCAGCAAGACTTAAAACAGTATTTCAGTTTGACAAACAAAAGATTTTGCAAATGCAAGACCAAAAAAACTATCAATCTATTTTGCTGAGGAGACACAAAGCCAATAACGAAGACACGAAGAGTTTGTGTGCAAAAAATAAAAACTACAATGGAACCAAATGGGATAAACCTAACCTGAGGCAAAGTTTCTCATGAAGTATTCATTTCTAAATCAATTATCATCAAGTTCTCAACTCAGGTGGTGGATTAACGTTACAAGAAATCATTACATGGATCTCAAGAGTTCAAGTTCGTTTGCTCAAAATAACTTTACTTATACAGATGTTTCTCACAAAAAACAGCAATTCACTCCCCTCATTTCCTCACAGCACTGAACTAACAACATTTAAGCCAGTTTATCTAATATTAGGTTAGAAATTCTAAACTACATTTTGAAACCATGGGAAAGACCTGGAGGAGGCAGTCTTTCAAATTATTATTATGAAAAGAGTAACTTTCAAAATACATCAGTACCATGGTGCTCAAGTACCAATCAAGTTATCAATGTTCAGACACCAGAGAAATGCCTGATCAATACATTTAATTAAACATTTAAGTAGAAGAACGGACTCCTGGTTACACGTGAACTATTTCCTCATTTGCCTCACTGATGGCGTTACAGTAGTTTCAGATGTATCCCTCCTCCAGTTCAGGGGCACAAATAAACATTTTAGAGCTATACTTGAAACACTCAATGTGGTAAAGATTCAGGAACCTCAGTACAAGAAAACAAAGATACGATTATAAACCTCCCTGCAAATTCTAATGGTTTTTGTGTTTGAACATTAGCTGTTTTACATTTCTCAGCCATTAGCTACTTACTGGTTCTGCTAAGCATGAAGTTTTTCTATGTCTGCTTATACTTATATTTAACATAAAATTAATTTTAAGTCAGTGTTCCCTCTGTTTGGAGCACAATGAAACACACTCAAAGTTTTGGTCTATTTTTCTTACTCCGAAGATCAACAACCTTGTGACATGCTACTTCAAATCTCACAAACACACTCTTGTTAGCAAATAGCTTAAGCAGCCTACCAGAACTACCTACTCACTCAGTAAGCAACAAAGAACTTCAAAAACAAACAAAAAAAGTACTTTATGTAGCAGTAGACTAATGTTAAGAAAAATAACTGTTTAGTACAGGAAATAATTTCCTCTCTTGATTTTAATCATATTATTATGTGTCATTTGAAGAACCTGGTTCTCAAACAAAACCAATTTTTAGCCAGAAGGAACAGCTTGTTAAGGAACTTTTTCTTGAGGTTTGGCAACGTGACCAGAAAGCTCCTTCAGAAACGTCAAGAGTAAGCAAACACAAATCTGAACTTTTCAGTGCAATGAGATATTCTGTCCCTCTTCTCCTACTCTCAATCAAGTTTTTGGATATAAAACTTGCATGAGCTGAAATAAATTAAAGGATGGATGAAGAGTTACTTAAAACTAGGGCTCACTTAAGTCTTGTCCATACAAATCTGAATGAAAAATGGAATTAACTTCCAGATTCCATGAAAATTTTTTTTTTCAGATCCTATCAAAGTTATATTGGAAAAGGCACTGTTTCTTAAATATGTGCCATACAAAGTTATATTAAAATTATAGGACATAGCAGTAACTCCTCAATGAAAGTACAGAAATGCAGTAATCACACATGGGCGAACTCTGCCCTCCTTCAGGTGCAAAGTCAAAGACAAAATCCCCGTTTATTGCGCAGTGTGAATTCCCTAAATACCCCCACAGAACAGGATATAACATCATGGAAACAGGAAAGATGTTCACCACAGTGTCTCCCTATCACCTGGAGCACTACACAGACATTGACTATTATGGTAACAGGTAAACAATACCCTATAAGGTCACAAAGTACAATCTTCACTTCTCACAGGTCCAGATTTGTCCACAAGCCACAAACCTCTCTCCGCCCATCCCCGGTGACCTGGATACAGTCCCAGGGTCACCTCCGGGCCCAGGAAAGAGGCTGTCCCTCCGGCCTTCCGGGCTTATCTCTCTGTCACCACATAGTGTAACCCAACACAGAAACAAGACATTCGGAGACGTATTCTTTAAGAACCACTAATAATAACCAGACTGAAGACTGGATTTGGACACTTCTGTGTTGTGTTTAATTCTACCAAACACCTATTTATGTCAAGAAAGCACTTTTCCAAGGTTTCTGGTGATAAGATTACCGTATATTTTTCTAAGATCAGTTAGAATGAACAGATGCACCTCTACACCTACAACATTTATCACACAAAACTTCTACTGTATTATTAAGGCAATGGAATATTGCACTGGAAAGATGATGTTAGTAATTCTGATATTTCATGATATACTTTCAACTTGAGTCCAAGCTATTATTACAAGACTGCAGTAACTGCTGCTCTTTTCCTTGCTTTGTCTTATCATGATATTAATGATATTTAGTTGCATAATACAAAAAAGATGCTTTTAAATAATGCATTGCTTTAACATATTAAATGTTTTGATGGTTTATTTAGAAGTGATGTGCCATAATATTTTCTACTTCATTTAGGAATGAAAACAACTGCTATTTGCCTTAAATACTGTAAGAACTAGAGAGTAAAAAGGAGTATGAAAGAAACTGAAAAATGTCAAATAGCCATGAAACTACAAACTGCACATACTGGAAAAGCCGAAAGATTCAGAACAGTCAAGTCCAGTGTTATTACCTTAGGATAGCAAGATGCAAACTGAACTGTTTCCTGTCAGTGCAGTATATACAGAAGGACTTATTACCACTTCCTACTTGTAGACATACTTTTCTTCTGTTTTTAAAACATTCCAGAACATCCTCACTCTTTAAAAAATAAGCTGAAAAATAACTTTATTAAAATAATGAAAAACACTCTCATTATCCCTATCCCCATAATAATTCTAAATACGGGAAAAAAAAAGGGTAGTGGAAATAACAAACCCTTCCTTCTGCTCCTTTAAGCATAAAGGCAAAGATCTGGTACAATCTATTTATTTAAATAACTACTGAATTCTTGCGAAGCATGGAAGTTTAAACTGTCCAAACTTAAATCCATGTTAAAATACTATTTTTTAAAGTGGGAAAACTGTATAATTAACCAGGCATCTTTACAAAGGGAGGTCACTTCTGGAATGCTAGAAGTTGTACTCCTCAACATTCATTCATGATTTGAAAAGGAGGCTGAATAAGACAACTTAAGCTTACCAATAATATCAGACCGACAAAGGAAAATAAACAGATACCTCATTATAGGGGCTGAGCACTAATGCAGGTAAGAAAATCAGTGTTGAAAAACACATGATTTTTTTTTTAAGTAGTACAGAGAAACAATTCCAAATTAACACTTACAATGGCAAACTCTAAACTACTACTGTTCAATGATCCCATATTATGAGTTGGTGATTCCATGAAGTTGCAGCTCAGAACTCAGCAACAGTTAAGGTGAGTCTTACAAAAGGGAATAGAAAAATAGCATGAAAAAGGTTTGAGGTTTTGATGAGCAGAGTTTAAGACAGGATCTGGGTTTTTTCAGCGTTCATTCCCACAGGGTAGCATGCAATGACACAGACTGCATTTCTGCTTATCCAGCTTCAGGTTAAGTTCCGCATTTCCCCAGCTAAATGATTCACAAAATCTAGTCTGAATTTTAGCTTACGGCTATCAAGTTCCATGACTATGCTTCAGGTACGTAGTGAAGACCCTTTGAAGGGCGGGGGGGTCTGAAGACCCCCAAGCTTATAAACCAGTTTTTGAAATGCCAGTTCTATGGATATGCAATCCAGTAACTTGTTCAGTGTTATCCTCATGAGAAATTTCCCTCAGGTATTGCACTAGGAATAAATTGCAGTATTGTCTCAAGAACACTCCACTATTAACTTTGTATTTTTTCATTAGACTACATTAAAGAATCCTGACTTTGCAACTTAATTTTTTATGTTTTAATGTTACCTCTGTATCAAAATGAAGGCAAAATGCCAAGATATAAAGGGATGATGAACTGAGATGATTTTTTTTTAGAGAACCATTATCAAAAGGCAGCATTTTAAATTCAAGAACAGGTACTGCTTACTGCAAGGAATGGCAAATAAGAGGTGAAACCTCTTAATTGCACACAGTACCTATGCAGACAACACTTCAAAAAGCTCAAGGTAAAAATTCATACTTACTTGGATATCATAATTTGTATTCCTGTAATACCTGTGTAACCCAGATTGAGAGGCTGCATTGTGCTAGGTATTGTAGTTTAATGCTACACCTTGGGACAGTGCCTATCTTGTACCTGAAAACATAATGGATGTTTTGCATACTTTCTACCTGACCTAAAGGGCTTGAAGGTCAGGTACTTTCAAAATTAAATTGGAAGGTCATTGGAAGGTACAAGGAACAGATCAAGAAAGCTGAACCAAAATGCTGATGAAGAGTAGTGCCTTAAAAGATAAAGAGCCAAAAGCCATTAATCAGATACAGTAAAAGTGGTCAAATGATGAAAAAGAGGAGCCTAAAACCAGAATGATAACCTAAAGAATTTACTCTAAGACTAACAAGTTAACATCTAGGATAAGAAGCAATTCAATAATCAGTGAGAGGATGGACAAAACCATGAAAACGTCACTCAAGCATAATGAAAGCTTTTCTTGTTTCAAGCTAGAGAGCTTGAGAGGCTTACAGTTGTCAGCTCTCAGTAAAGTCTTATCTGTGAAGAACAAGTAAGCCAATTCCTTCAAAGATATTTAACACACAGCTTCAATCTTGAACTTTTACCTGTCAAAAATACCATGACTACTTTAATGACTGTACAGGGAAGCTTAAACTCTCTGCAAGCACTATGCTTGATCTAATGAGGGAATGAGAAAGGAAATCAGAAAATAGAAAATTACATACCTTGTGTTGTTCTATCGCATCTACCCACTGTTGTCTGTGGTCTGGGTCCTGAGCCCGGAGGTACCAAACGCTATCATTCACGCTGATATCAAATCTGCATTCATCAAAGTCATGGGGCTGTGGCAGAAGAGAGTGTAAGAGTAGCTAAAATTAGCAACATGATCAATGTTACCTCACAGATTATTTTGACCCTCAAACACAAATTAGAAAATCTGGTCTATTATTGTCTCAAATTCACCCTAGATTCTAAATTCTGTGTTGTGTAGCTGTCTCAAATAATGAACATATACTCTCATAATGAAAGATGCTGGTCTTCTGAAATAGAAAAGCCTGTGTAATACATTCTTATTAAATAAAATTTTCATAAATTCTACCCACAAATAAGTTCCATATTTTCAAATACTTCAAAACAAATCCTTTAGCAAAATATCTACTATACTGGAAAATATGCCTATATATACATTTTAATTTCAAAACAAGACAAGAACTCCATAACATTACTGCCACTAGTATTAATTTTAGATGAAATACATACATCATAGCAAAAAAAATACCAGGATAGAACCATAAAAGCAGAGTATATCTACATGACAAGCCAGAGCAGGAACTTAAGGAAGCTGTGACATGCTCTGCCTCAACTATTTTCACCATGAATATTTCACAGATAATTGGAAGCCACATGCAATCCTTTCACACATCTCCCCTCAACTGCATCTAACTTTCAGTTCACATGCCTTAAATACTAATAAGCTTTTACTAATGTAACAATGAAACTGTTAAGGAAAGTACAGAGAAAGAAAACAATGATCTAATCTGCCCTGTACCCTGACACAGCCAGTTCAAAGTTACTCCTTAGCAAACATCCAACTGAGCCCAATATTCCCCACACCGTTTATCTTTGAAAGCCATTCTTAAAGACACATAATACAGGTGTAGTTGAACACCTTTTTGAATTTGAATACAAAGAAAAATATACATGAAAATAATTGCAGGAGGTTAACAGGCTCCAGAATAAAGGCTAGTGACACAGTCTGAAGGACCACAAATACTGATACCAGACACTGAAGACAAGTCTGTGCATGTTAGGAATATCCTTTACAACACATGGACCACTCTGCCAATACATTCATCTTGCAGACTAAAACACTGTGAATCACTCATGAAACACTCCACAAAAGAAAACCTAGAAGTAAGTCTCATTTGTTGTCATGCACACCATTCCAGTGTTAGTGAGGATTTTTTTTTTCCAAGAATTAGGAAACCAGAAGCTACTTACACATTAAAAAAACCCCCAAATCATTCTCTTTTTCTGTTTTTAATATATTAAGAAAGGAGAAAAGTATAACAGAATTAAAATTACCAAATAAAAAAAATGAGCTAAAAGACTTCAACAAAAGTACATTAAAAAACCAAAGTGTAAGCTTAAAGTTTCATATATTTGGTCAAGTATCTGAATGCCCAATCTTAAAGAAATTTAAACTTCCCATAGGAAAAATCTCCAGCAACTGAAAGAATTGACAATCAAGTCAAACAGCTATAGCTACTAATTACCTAATACCTAACTATCTCAAGGTAATTAAATTCAACCAACTTTCAAAACTGGTTCTATACACTCCTTTGCCTTCACTGAACCAGGCAAAGGGGTGTAAAAAGGGACATGAAGTTGTTTGACCCCAGCTAGATTCTAGGCGTCCACCAAAGCCTTAATCACTACTCTCCTCAGCTGGAGAGGGGAGAGGAATATGATGAAAGACTCATGAATTGCGATAAGGACAGGGAGATCACTCACCAGTTAATGCCACAGGCAAAACAGACTTGACTCAGGGTAAATAGTTTATTACCAATCAAATCAGAGTAGGATAATAAAAAAATTACTCCTTACCAGCCTCAACTTCACTACCTATTTTCCTCTACTTCATCCCCCTGAGCACTGCAGGGCAACGGGGAATGGGAATTGCAGTCAGCCCAAACACTTTCTATCACTCCTTCCTCATGCTCCTTCCCTGTTCCAGCATAAGAACTTTCTCACGGGACAGAGACCTCTGTGGTCTTCTCCAACATGGGTCCTTCCTAAGGGCTGCAGCTCCTCATGAACTGCTCCAGTGTGGGTCCTTTCCACAGGGCACAGTCCTTCAGACACAGTCTGCTCCAGCATGGCTCTCCCAGGGGGTTACAAGTCCTGCCAGCAAACCTGCTACAATGTGGGCCCCTCCCTCCATGAGGCCACAGGTCCTGCTAGGAGCCTGCTCCAGCATGGGTTTCCCACAGCCCATGGACGCTCATGGGCTGCAGGGAGACAAGCTGCTTTACCACGGTCTCCCCCACAGGCTGCAGGGGAATCTATGCTCCAGCACTTGACCATGTCTTCCCCCTTCTTCCTCACCGACCTCTGTGTCTGCAGAGCTGTTGCTCTCACATATTCTCAGCCCTCTCTCCCAATCCGTCACACAGCAGTTTTTACACTTTCTTAAGTATGTTATCACAGAGGCAATATGCCACCATTGCTGATTAGCTCAGTTTTGGCCATCTGCAGGTCCATCTTGGAGGCAGACAGAACTGAGTCTGCAAGATACGGAGGCAACTTCTGCATCTGCACATAGAAGTCATATCTGTAGCCTCCCTGCTACCAAAAACTTGCCACATAGACCCAACAGAGGACACAAAGTCTTCTAGTCCACGTCTCTCTTCTTCAAGCTGCATTTTCTGTATTATTATTACTATATACGTAAAAGAAGTTCATCTGATTTAGAACAGCAAACTTGCCAAGGCAATGTGTCATGCTTATATGCCTGTTCCCAGTCGCTCCTCTGACAGGTCCTCATTTAGTCATGTGATAGGGGACATGCATCTACAACAATCAAAGATATTCCAAAAAAATCAGCCAAACAGAAAGCGTAGGAAGATTAGCTATCAAGGTTTTTCCTGAAATGACAGCATTCCTCAGCTTGATCTCTCATTCTTGAAGTCTTTTGGGAAGACTTAGAAGCAATTACATTGTACGTGATTAGAAAGACTTGCCAAAATTCATCTTAAAAGCCTGCAGCACTACTGATCCCACACTTCCATACAGTGCACTTACTTCAGTTCACAACCACCCTTGGTTTCCCCTGGATCTCATCTCTAACCTACATTTTCTAATGCAACTTAAGACTATCACCTCTGATGTTTTCAAAGGCAGGTTTTTGTACTCCTCTTCCTTCCAAAGCAGTTTTTAATATATCTGAAAATCCATGCCTTGTTGCTAAGACACGGAAAGAAAATGTTTTCTCTGAGGTCTAGCGAAAACTTTTAAACACTTTTCTGGGTGATGTACTGCATACACACTTCTGCATTATACATAGTTAAGAGACTAAGCCATCTCTCTCTCTATATATATAGAATTGACCAGCCAGCCAAAGGAGGGGATTGCACCGCTCTGCTCTGCACTGGTGCAGTCTCACCTCCAGCACTGTGTACAGGTTCAGGCACAGCAATATAAGAAAGACACAAAGCTACTGGAGAGCATCCAAACGACGGCCATGAAGATGGTGAAGGGTCTGGAGGGTAAGCCTTATGAGGAGGGGCTGAGGACATTTGGTTTGTTCAGCCTGGAGAAGAGGAGACTGAGGGAAGACCTCACTGTGGTCTTCCACGTCCTCACGAGGGAAAGCAGTGGGGCAGGCACTGATCTCTTCGCTCTCATGACCAGTGACAGGACCTCAGGAAGTGGCATGAAGCTGAGTCAGAGGAGGTTTAGGCTGTATATTAGGAAAAAGTTTTTTTCCCAGAGGGTTGTTGGGCACTGGAAGAGGCTCCCCAGGGAAGTGGTCACAGCACCAGCCTGACAGAGTTCAAGAAGTGTTTGGACGATGCTCTTGGGCACATGATGTGATTCTTGAGGCTGTCCTGCACAGGGCCAGGAGTTGGACTCAATGATCCTGACACATCCCTTTCAACTCAGCATATTCTGTGATTCTATAAATCAGGTCTAGGGTTATAGTCAGCTCACTGTGCAGTTCCATGTTATAAAAAAGCCAGCTGATCAGATGATCCTGTTAGACCAAGTTGCTTAAAGAAAAAAAACACTAATAAGGCTAAATATGCCTCAAAGGAAGTTTGGCAGGTGATACATTATTTGCTGTTTACCTATTTAACATCCTATAGTATGTATTAATTGCCTATATTCCATATTTTTGCCAACTGAAAGAATCGTTTATCATCATTTTCCTCTGATTTTTTTTTTTTTGAAAACATGCTTCATTAGAAGAACCCTGAATTAACTGAACACAAAAGAGACATAAATCATGTGATGTGTTCTTTTCTTAACACAAAACAAATCAGGTTGTTGTCGATTAACCCCCTTCTCAACCAGTACAGAGTTCAGATGTCATTTTAACTGATAACGTGGTAAACTTCTGTATGTAAATTTTTGGCATCATCTGTTACATTCTCCTCCCCCAAAGCTATAGACAAACTTCCTTGGTTTACCTCTGGCTGTAAGTGCTTTTATTGTTTTCTGTAGTTACATCTAGCAAAGACCACAGAGTGTTATTCACAACTTCTCAGGTCTGTCCTTTATTTTTCTAACATTCTCATCAGACTAGTTTGACTCTCTCCTTTACGCTTCCTGGAAGTTTTCCCATTTCACTTCACTTTCTTCCTGTAGACTGCAACTCATTTCATTTAGGCCTCCTTTTTTTCTGAGGTTCACTGTTTCTATCCTAGTGTTCCCTTTCCCCCTTCCACTCAGAAGCGGTTATAAAATGGTACAGTTCTTAGCCAGTCACATGACAGGACCTTGGAGGATAAATAGGGATTTTCATCTGTAACAAGCTAAGGACATGTGCTGAGGCCAGAATATGCCCTAATGACCTTTCACAACCAAGATAAGACAAGAAACAGGAATGTTTTAGTTATGCAGGGAAGCAGGAAGCAAGTAGGAGTTCACTATCTACCCTCAGGACTTAAAGCACCTTGGAGAACTTCAGCTGCTTTTTCCCACCCCACAGCAGTCTCAAGCAACATACATAAAAATTGAGAGGGCATGGGGGAATAGAATCCAGATCAAGACACTTTAAATGGGGGCACCTGAAAACATTTACAGCATTTTCAAAGCTGGGCTTAAGAGTCTGGGGCAGAGGCAACCTAAGTGTAAACCAAGGGCTCCTTCGAGAGCCCACATTAAAAAACAAAACGCACAGAAAGCCCCCACAGCTAAATCATAATTCTGTTCAAGAATGTGCTGCAGGAAATAGGCCTCCAGCATCCCCAAACACACTTTCTGTTCGACTCCTAAGCTTTTTACAAGGCATCTGCAGAGAATCCTGCAGAAACAATTGCAATTCCAAATATTCAAGCATCCTATATCTTCCCAAAACCAACAGATACTAGCTCTTAAATTCTAAACATTTCTAACCAAGAACAGTTTACATGAAAAAACACTTACTTGGCTACAGTTACTGAGGAAGTCAGTAGCCAGCTCAGGTCTCATGAGTCATAGCTGATTGCATTGCCACAAAATCCTTCCTGCTATAGAACTGTCAAGCCTGAGGTATTCATAAAACAAGCTTCAGAGCAGCATCTGCTTGAAAAATACTGGCTCAGGTGCTTAAGGCAAATCACACAGGAAAGATTAAGTGTTTTTATATACTTTATAATATTCAAGAGTACTCCATGAGAGAAAAAAAACCAAAACCAAACCTTGAAGGAAGAAACTTTTGCTTGCTCTCTCACCATTCTAAATGGTGTTAATGGCATTTTGTCCTCTCCTTACAGAGGAAAGCCAGGGTGATTCATAGCAGACACAACTCAAGTCTGCATATTACAATTATTATAGTGTGCTTCTGCCACTATTCTCATTGCAGAACTAGAATTTACCTAAGCTAAAATTATAGTAAAATTTTGAAGGTTTTTCTTATTAAGAAAACCTTGAGCTGGGAACTCTGACACAAGACAAACAATAGAGGCCTACAGAAAATTAAAAATACAATTTTTTAGTTCTCAGACATGAATGTCACTAGCATAGATTCAATAGAGGCTGTCATCTAGCCTAAGCTAAAACACGAAACCTGATGTTCTCCCTTTGCTTCTCGTAGTGCAACTCAAAGCACGTTAAAAGAACTTCACACTCTTTTTTCCAAATAGGTTTGAGTATGGTGTCAATCAGAAGTTACTTAACTGAAAATCAAGAAAACAACTTCAAGTTTTGGTACAGGTTTTTTCTTTAAAAAATGGCCTACACATATATATCTTATATCAGAGTACCTAAAGCTACTAAAAATGCTAAAACTCAGCTTTCAAGAAACAAAAAAAGCCTTATCAAGTAAAACTGACTTAAGGAAAGTGTTTTGCATATATTTCATTGATGCAAATGTTGTAACTCATGCCTGCAGATTTTTTTTTGCATGTAGCATGTGTATAGGGACAGACCACCCCGCAATCACTTCTTTTCCACTTAGAATACAACTTGGAGGATTCTGCCCTTTGTTTCACCTGCTGAGGAAATACCGAAACGCCATTTTGCAACTCTGATTTGCAAGCACCTTCATGTTAACAGGCCTGTAAATCTTTCAAAGATAGCAAACTTCACCAGTTTCAACTTAAATACCTCTTATTAAAGTAGATATGAAAAGTTATATCCTGGAAAATGAGATACAAGCCAGACTATAACTATTCATAACCAATGTTTCCAGCTCAAGAGAGCTGAACACACAACTTTTCCAATGTGAACAGTGTTACTGTCCTACCATGAAAGGTAAAATTTATCTCCTGGTTAGTTTTTTTTACCATTTGCATGGAACTCAGGAAAAAGCATCCTTTTTGCACTGTTCTTCAACTTCCTGAAATCCTCCAGTTACAAAGTACCTGAACAAACTACCACTTCCTCCACAAAAAAAAAAAAGATGTTCAGAGTAGTTACTACAAACCTACAGATTCACTTATTTGTTTTCACAGGTCATTCAATAGGTTCCGGACCTGGATGTATTCATTCAAATGCCAAAACCACCTCTTATCCTCTCAAGTTTTCAACAGGAAATTCAAAGGATCACTCCAGGATAATATGAACAGGACAAGAAAGGACAGAGGGGCACAAGCAACGATCAGAATAAAATAAATTGCATCTGTAACATTGTATTATTTTTGAAACAGACAGAAAAAGATCACTGTATTCACCCATAAACAAGGAAACCTCACAACAGAAGGCAGCAAACTGGACAAAGGGAGAGATGTGCATGTGATAATTTACAATGCAACGGACAAAACCAGTATCCTCTGTCAAAAAAAGAGAAGGCTCAATATATAATGAGATATAATATACTGAACACCTTAAAAATAAGTTTACCTGATGGAATAGAAAAAGGGAAAGCAATGCAATGTAGCATGTAACAACATTAAATAAAGGAAACAACAACAAAAAAGTCACTCCATAATTCTCAGTAAGCAACATGTATCAAAGCAAGAAAAACATTGCAGTTACTGAGAATTGAGGCCAATACCGAAGTGCATACTTCAACTGTGGGAATAAAGGAAAAAAAGAACTTATTTGATACCAGAAAAAAAAAAAGCTATATGAACACATTCTACATGTACCTACATTGAAGTGCTAACAAAAAGCCTAAAATAAAAAGTTTACTTTAAGATTTGTGCTGTGTGACTGAAGGAATTAGTTCTAAAAGCACACATGAAAATTGTATTTCAGCTCCCATGTAAAACCAGTTTGGAACTGGCAAAAGCTGGGATTAGTTAACTAGAAAAAAGCAAATGAAAAATCACAGCCAAGTTTCAAAAAGTGCATGTATTAAAATAATTTTTCAAAAGTACTTAATTCATGAGAGATCCAAACTGTGAACAAATTGTCCCCTGCTTCCAAAACGTAAAATGTCTGAAAACATGCTAACTTATGAAAAAGCTTTGAACAGAAAGATAGTGAAATGAAGTACCACTGACATTATATAAAGTTGCATTCTAGATGGTGAATAATACTTAAAATCATCAATGGAAAAATCCTATCAGCTGAATCACAGTATGTACTTTACCAAGTAATATAATGCATGGTTAGGATTTTACCAGACAAGACCAGTCAAAACACTGTCTTTCGTGTCTTATTAAATACTAAATAGTATTAAATACTAAAGACTCCAGTATTTCTCTCCAGAGTCACTGAAAAGCTCATGAGTCAAGATAATGACAGGGAGATCACTTACCTACTGCCACCATGGCCAAATAGATTTGACTTGGAGAAAATTGACTTAATTTATTGCCAAGTAGAGTTGGATGGTAAGAAACAAGACAGAACTAAAAACACAGGCACAGGGGATTGGGAATGATGGCTATCGTCACTTGGTAACACTTTATTTCTGCCACTCCTTCCTCATGCTTTCACATGCTATAGCAAGGACCGGATCCAGCACTGCAATTCTTCAGGGTAAACCTGTTACAGCATGGGCTCTTTGGAGGCTGCAGCCTCTGTCAGGACATTTCCAGCTGCCATGGTTGGGTTCTAAACAGGTTGTAATGTGGTCATCTGGTCTGGTATGGTTCTCTACACAGGTTACATGAAAATGCCTGCACAATGCTTTCCTCTACAGGCTGCAGGGGATCTCTGCCCTGTGGCTGGAGAATCTCTTCCTGCCCACATAGCTGCTTTCTCACACTTTTTCCTCACTCCTCTCTTTCTCACACATTGCTGAGCAGCATTTTTGCCATTTAACTCTAGTTACCTTGAGGTATTATCACACTGGCTGTGGGGCTCAGCTGTGCCCTGCACTGGGTCTGCTGAAGCTGACCGTGTTCTGTGCAAGAAAACCTGGAGTCTCATCACAGAGGCTGCGCGCCGACCCTAGCCCCACCAGGTACGCTTAGTGCAATCATAAAAACTCATCAAGATCCTTCTGTCACTATGACTTATTTTTGAAGACACTTGGCTTTAAAACATTGAAGTTACTAAAGTAATTAATTTTGCATTGATTTTTTAATGTCAATATCTACCCTAGATCTAAGTCTCAGGATGGAACAACTTAAAGAAAGCATTATACTTCGTTGCTTACAATACATTTTATTAATAATGTACTGTAGTCCCAAAAGACATTGTAAGTTCCAATTTCCTATATTTTTAATATTTGCCCCCAGTACTACCCTAAGAAAAGGTAAGTAGATCCACAAACCTGGAGAATTAAGGTCTACCAAGAGTCACAACACAAAATTCTGGTTTCCCTGAGTTCTAAAATCAGTCAAAATCAAATAGAAACACTGGACTATGATGTCTTGCCTTTCCTTGTTGCTATTCTTAAGCAATAAGAATCCACTTTTTAGTAACAGTGACTGGCTGTATTCTTTTTCCATTTATTTGTACTGTATTTTTTTTACAACAGTATAGGAAAACTTTGTTACAAACAAGCAAGTAAACAAGACAGTTCTATGCCTATTGAAAGTGATAAATCTAAATCTTTAGGGACAAAATATGGGATATCTAATTGCTTGTTCACTACTGCATTAAAAAGAAAACTTTCTCATAATGGCATATTTACACTTGTAGAAAAAAAACTTATCAAGAAAACAGGCTTAAAAATAGAAAAGCTTATTAAATGTTTTTACATTCTTTGCTACTACCCAAATATGCCACTTCAGGTCTTTATCCAGGATATGTTTTTTTCAAAATACCTTTCAACACTTATTTTTCTTTTAAATAATGATCTTATTTTTTAGAAATCCAGCTAAAGTAGAAGCCAGTGAAAGCAGAAGCATGGTAAGCAGAATTTAAAATTAGTTTGATAGCATGGTATGCAAATTTAAAATTAGCTTGGTTTAATCCATTGCAAAGAAGCTCTCTTATGGGAGAACTGCCCTTTCAAGTCTGGATCAAGTATACATTGTATGTTACTTCAGCACTGAAATGACATTTAAAATTTGAAACCTACAGACCTCAGGTGTACACCTGGTCAATCTGGTTTTCTGCACACCTGCCAAATAGATTCAGATGCAAAAGTGATTATATAAAAACAATTTTCATATTTTTTGGTGAGGAACCATCTATCTTAGAGTACGTGATTTTTTAGATTAGTATTTTATCAAATTATTTGCGTGTTAATGAAGTGGAATTAGTACATAGTATCAAGTCATGCTGTATTGGTTTATATGTAAACATACCTCTGACACTGCTCTTCTCAACTGCCCATTACAAAACAATTACTTGTAATAGCAAGACCTAGAGTATAACAAATGTGCACTTGAAATGTCAGCTAAACTTTAGTCAAAGACATGGAATGGCACTGTGTTACTAGAAGAAAGAGGACAAGACTGAAATAGTTGTAAACCAGCATGTGCTTGCATCCATCACCTTAAGTGATCTACTAGTGAGTACGGATGCATGTAAAAGCTCCAAGGATTAGTGAGTTGGTATTAACAGATTTAGATACACACAGGGAGAAATCAGGATATAACTAATGCGCCTGTCCTGTTCAAACATAGTCTGAAGAACTTGAAACTTGGTCTAACTCATAAAACTTACCTTTAGAGCTAATTATCAGTTATGGAAATGAAAGCATACATGTTATTGTTTTGGTGAGAACAAAGTCAGAGTGAATCCCTTGTAGACAAATCCATATGATACTTCTCAGGTTTCCAGCTGGAGCAAAATATTTGCATTATCCACCAACAACATGCATCAGCCACAGAAAAAAAACCCCAAGAGAATTATACTATAGAAAAACAACAAGCTAGAATTGATTAGAAATCACCACATTAAATTTCTTAAGAATCCCATCATATACAGCAAGAAGCTAGGGTTTATTAATCAGGAAGGAAGCTAAGCAATTTTGTATCAACTTCAGAGAATGCAGAAACACTGTCTGAGCCACTTTTTTTTGAAGTTTATTTTTATTGGACAGTCAAATATAGGAGCAGGAATCACACTCGCACTGCTGCACTCCTAAAATAACTATTTGTATATTATTAGTTTAGTTGTATCTCACACAATGTACTGCAGTGTGGCACAGGAGACTCAAAACTCTCACAAACACCAGTGGCAACGGAACAATATGGATTTCACAAGAAAATCATGAGTGAGTATCCAGAGAAGGTACTCCACCCTAAGAGAAAAGCCATGCTTCACAGCACTACATTGGGCTGATGGATAGAGCAGAGCATTCTGGACTTAGATTCATGATGACAGGAATGGAAATTCTGATTCTAGGAAATCAGTGGTATTCCAGCTAGAACAGAGGCTTGCTGTACCTGCAAAAGCACCACACTAAGACTTAAGATTAGCTTGGTTTGAATCCAAACATAAGCAACTTAACACAATACAACTGTATAAGCATTTCCATAAATGCAGTACTAAGATTATAAGCAACAGGACTTATGCTAACTATGCAATTCCCAGTCCTGATCTGATCTCATTATTAACTTGCTATGAAAACTGGCTCTGTGAACTAGACCTTGGAACCAGGTGTCTCTTGTTATGATAGAAAATTTAAGCATGAGATATCAAAGACCTTGAAACTACGGACACAGAAGAAAAGCAAAGGCCCCAGAACCATAAACAATTCCTTAATGGTCAAATACTGGTCAGTGAAAACGTGCAACCTCCACAGCTGGGAAGGCTGTTTTTGCTCTTGGTAGCAGCAGCTACTTAAAAGAAAAAACACAAACGACTGAGAAACAGGGCAAGGAAGCAACAAGGCTGCAGCCTGGGAAAGGAACACCTCTCCAGCATCACACCACATGCAGTCCAATGTCAGGTGCCTCAATCGTATATTAAAAGATGCTTACAAAAGATCCTAATTTGGGCCTGTACGTGTGTTTTGGCAAAAGATGCACACTTCAATTCTATACCTGTCCTGTCATCCACCTTCCCCCATCCCTCACTGAAGAGCTCGTCAATTAGGTTGCTTTCGCCTCAGCAACTAGGACCATCAAGAACAAAGATACCAGGCTGGAAATATGGTGCTGGCTCCATGGTACTGCATAGTTACAGATATTTAGGATGTAAGTCACACATAAGTGACTGCTTTGAATACATGATAATAATGGTTACTGTGTAAGAACTAATGCATAGCAATAATTAACAATTAGTAAGAACTAATTAAAAGGACAAGGCATATTGCTAATGAATGTCAGTCTAAAAGCTTTTATTCTAAAGTCTAAAATTGACCTGAATTGTCAGTCTAAACTCTGCCATCACAGCTACCTCTAATTCTTTTTTTATTTAGAGATATACTTGTATGTGTGTACATACATAGCTATATATGCACACATACTTAGTTTTGAAAGAGCAGAAAAAGAGAACTTAAGAAAGAGCAACACTTGCCCTTAAAAGACAGCAACTTAAAAAGCTTTAAGACACCAGTTACAATATAGCCTCAGCTAAGTACCTGGAGAAGACCTGGGGTAGTAAATTCTGTTCCAACGAGTCCTCTTAACCAAAGAATGATGGACTTCAGTTGAGAGGAAAGACACATCAAACAGATTTAAAAAGCGGCAAAGTTGGCCACACTATTTGATCAAATTCACCTTAACTAGAATTCAACAAAAATAAGGGAAAATAGCAATAAAGTATACGCCTAAAGGAGGAGGCAAGAAGATGAACCGGGAGAAGAAGAAAATAACACTCAAGCAGTCATCTATGACAAACTATTTTGAAAGTATGAACAGAAAGGATGGTTAAGCTAGCGACTTCAGGAAGCACCTAAAAAAGGGATGGCCAGCTGCAGCTGCATATTAGTAGACAAAAATTATTCTGACTTTTTAACTTAGTATTCTATGAATGCATATCCAAAAGTGAGATTTAATATTGTACACATCCTCAATAGAGCTGTTGAAAATGTCATTAATGGCTATCACAAGACATATCAGATAATCAACAGCAAGTTGCCTAGGAGGATTATTGAGCAACATTACAGTCCTGGAGGGGGTGACATACGAACCAACTGTATTCATGAACAAGAAATCAACTATAAATCAATCTTACGAAAATGCATAGAAATTCAGATTGAGCAAAAATAAGGATTGCATGTAGCATAGAAAAATTTGCTGAGTTACAAAATAATAGCTTTAATACCTAATGCAAACACTGAAATTATTTAAGACTTGGTATACATCTGTGAGAAATACTCCACAGCATGAAACCGTTCCAATATAAACCACAGGCATGAATTATGACCCTGAAGTGTATGTCAAATAATGAACCATGTTAGAATTTAATTATCTTAACAAAAAAGTCATGTGGGGGAATAATATTCTCACTGATAATAAGATGACAGAAGTACAGTCGGATTACAGCTCTAATTTCAAGTGTGTGTAGCACATGATTATGTTCAACTACTCAAGACTAATTCTTCAGCAATATTAAGAAGTGCTAAAATATTTGGTTAATGTACATTATAGATTTTTTTTACATCTTAATCATTATACAACCTGCATCACAGTACAAAGAACAGCCTCACTGAGCTGATATGGATGTGTATTTTTCCATTTCTGACTTAATTTCTCAAATACACACTTCAGAAGAAATCATCCATTTCTCCACCATGCCAAATAATTGTTTTTTGCTTGGCAAGGATATTAGCACTTTATACAGCTTAGATATATACACACATTTTCACTTCACATAAACCCATCAATGGCTGGTTCAGATAACTCAGAGGCATACACAAATTTGTACAGAGGATGTGAATGCCAAAACTAATTGTCCATGAGAATCCCATATTTCAAGCAACTTCGACATGCTGCACCAGCAGCAGCCCAGTGTCATTATCTCCTAGGCATTTACTTCCTTTCCCTTCCTCACTACCCTGTTGCTCTTTGGCATTTTTGTCTCCGGAACAAAATCACCTCAGGCCTTTCACATATGAGTACGTATTCCTAACCACATTTGCCTCTATTTAGAAAATCCATTTCCCATTTAGCCAAAATCTTTCACCAGTCTAGATTTAGCTACTTGATTGAGACACACACCAAAGCCTAACAATACTAATTGTCACATGTCCTAAATAAACCCTGACCTAGTTAGGGCTTGTATTGTATGTCTTAGTTTACTCAGGTCATCTTTTTAGTAGCAAGTAAGGCTGAGGAGGCACTTCATCAAATTACAGAAAATTAATTATTCAATTAAATGCCCATCATGTCATACTAAAACAGATTATTTTCCAACCTCATACAGGTGGAAACAATATTTTCCCAGGCAATTAGCAATTACTACAAATTTACTGCTAGTGTTTCTGCCCAGGGCATGGACTTATGGCTTAGCTTTTATAATAAAACTTTCACCAACTAAAACCTATCAGTTCCCATTCAACTTAACTAGCAACGAACTCAAGCAAACTTAACAGTAGATAAAAACTGCAATTACAGCATTCTTTTATCATAAGCAGGTATGTTAGCAAGATCAAATTTTGAAGCAGTAGCTAGAAAAAAAAATAAATCCAAACTTAATCCACATTAGTCCTCCAAGAGGGTCCACTTTTATACCACTTCTATACACTATCACATCAATTGAGTCCAAAATACTGTTTGATTTCACATTGTATAAAATGTAAAAGAAACACATCAATATACTGTTAATGTCAAAGTGGATTTTTGAAAGTCTGTTTTGCAAGACAGGAGTCTTCATGCTACTAAGAATATTTCTCTAGCACTGACATCTCCTTCAATTAAAAATACATATCTTTATTATAAAACTTAGAGATTTGTACGGTTTGATGTTTCTGTAAAAAAACTCATAGGAAGGTTCTGCATGTATTTTAATTGATGCAAACATGAAGCATTTTCTGTTAATTTGCCAATCTATTTTTAAAAATGTCAATCTGTACAATGTCAATTCTCTCACAAATGCACAATTATTAATGGTGGTCAGTATCATTCTATAAATAAAACAGAAGTACTACTAGAGTGAGGAAAGGCAGCTGTTCAACTAACTGTATCTTCAAAAAGTGGAGTAAGTTTTTCTATTTTTAGTGGCTGATTACTGAATACAAACATGTAGTCTCTCCTCAGACTATATATAAGGAAATGAGAAATTTACAATTGAAAACTGCCTGCTTAGCTCTTTCATGTACAGTGTTCTTGTTCTTTTTGTAAACTGAAACTAACACGTTTACATCTGCCCTAATTTATAAAATTAATATTTATGAAGTTCTTTACAACAACAATTTATTATTACTTAGGGGGAAAGAAAAGGCTAAGACAATTCACTAAGCTGTCCCTCAGACAGACTTCCATTTTCTATCTTCTTGCTTGTCCTGAGCTCCAGATATTCACAATAGATACTCAACCCCCACACCTTTTAGAAGTTCATTCTAAAGATAAATGGCTGGCTTGCAATTTGTATATCAATATAAAATGTCATTACTGCCTTCATTAAGCAACTGTGTTTTCCAATTGCTGCTTCTGGAAGAAAAAAGCCCCAACTAGTTTACTTGAAAGTATCTCCACTATGCAAACTGAATGTATTGCTCAGTCCTAGTTCAGACATTTCCACAGAGCTGTCTAATTGTCTCTTTGCAACACAATAAAAACGAAGTATTCCAAAAACCCCTAACTAAAAACCAATAGCAAGTTTCCATAAAGGTTTTGATATGCATACACATCATTGCAATATAACCAAAGCCAAGGAAAACCACTGCATCACAGCTACTGCATCTTGTTCAAGCAACTAAAACCAAGAAGTTTTTCTACATCAATAATATACACAGGAAAGAAGATGAATACCAACCGCTGGATTAAAGCAACATGGCAAATATAGATTCTGTCAGTAGAAAAGCCGAAGTTTTAAATTGGAACATAAGCTTTTGGAACTCCTCCTGTGTAGGCAGTCACCTCCAGTGACAAAAAATACAAAGTTCACACATAGCTGAGTTTAAGCATTCTTAAAACCTTATCATGCATTATATTTCCCTAAGCATTTGTCAAGATCCTCTGTATAGATCCATGCAGAAGAGCTATACTGACCAGGCAAATCCTTTCTGAAAAAAACCCCTAGAATTCATCAGACAAACACTTTTTAATTAAGAATTTATAAAGAGATTTGAGAACCTATTAATAGAAATTGCTACCATGATTTAATTAGTGCTGGCCTTCCTCTTAGACTGCCTGAAGTGGGGGCACAGCATACCATGTTATTCTTGATTTATCACACTGTGACTACATGAACTAATGCAAGTCACTCTGTACAACAGTGGTGATGGCACTATAAGAACAGACAGCAATCAAGGCAAAGACAGTACCAGCTCAGGGACCAGACTGCCTAAAAGTTGGACCTGCAGGTCTGCAGAGCATTTTCTTCTTGTTCTTTTAATAACAGACCCTAGACCTTCCAGCTCCAAAACCACGTCCCAGGGATCCACACTTACAGTACTGCCATGAACATCCGTTCTCAATCTCGTATGCAGAATTCCCCACTGGAAGTTTGACTTCAAGAATGAAAGAACTACAAAGCTTCAAAATAAAGAAGGATATCCTTAATAAAGACCAACTGGCACTGACTACCATCAACACCAGTAATTTAGTATGCCCAGGCTAGATTAATCTAACAAAGCTTAAGTTTGTCTGTATATGAACTTTTTATAATATCCATAATTTAATCTCATCCACTGACCACACAGCAGAATGTTTATCTTCAGTTTCAGCCTCCAGCCTGTTATAAACCAATTAAATACCTTTGAGGTGTTTTATCTTACCTGGATAAAAGCAACTCAGTTAGCATCATACACTGACTTTCATCAACCTTCCCCAAACTTAATTCATGTGGCCAGATCATTACTTGATGTAATCCAGTGAGTGTACAATATTCATCCTTTGGTCCTCTATTCCAGAGAAATCAGCTCCTTTCAGTCCCAGCAGTCCAACCAGATCCCATATTTTTCATTCAATTAAACACTACTGTCACAAGGCCATACCTGTTCTGGACATATGACAATATAATTCTGCACTTGAAACACACAAAAAAGTTATGCTAGTAAGTTCATTTAACCAGTATTCTTTCATCAAATAAAGCAGAGAGATGAATGTCTTACAAAATATCCCTGTAAAATTATCTGTCCATCAATCCCTACCCAGTGCAATACAAATGATAAAACAAGAGCAGAAGCAACTGTGGGTTTCTGCTTACAACATCCATGTCTCAATTAATACTATGACTTATAATTAGACTCATCTTCATTGCTGAAAGTACAGTAAGACTACTCAGTGACAGCAGCTCTACAAATTTATGCTTATACATTAAGAAAATTTGTACATTCTATAATAACAGTAGAATTAATTACGCACAGACAATCATTACATCAGATTCAAACATGCATACCTAATCTGAGAGTCTAAAAGAAAGCTCCATGAAAATCCAGCCACCCTTTCCTAGAAGGGTCAGTCATCAACACCATCTCATACTACTTATGTCCTGCATCATGCCAAAGAAAGCTTTACTGAAATACAACAGGTTAAGGTAGAAGTAGTTAATACGCCTGACTCTGGATCAGCAAGATCAAGGGAAACTGAACTTAGAGTATAGTGAAAGACTGTTGAAAAATATTAAAGATTAAGATCTCAACTACATCAAATCAGGACAACTGAACATTAAGCCAATAAGAAATTCCCCCCTTACCAAATTAATCACAAATCATTCAGTAAATAGTAAGTTCCACTGACAGCAAAGGTGGTTTTTTACACATTATCATTTTGACACTTACTTTATCAGCTATCGGTGTTTTCCTATGCACTTAAATACATGCTAGAAAGCTCATAATTAGTGAAGATATTACAAGGATACAAAAGTAAAGATCAACTGTGTACCTCAGGAAGACTATTTTAAACATTTATCTTTGAGCATAACCAATTTTCAATTTAAAACATTAGTTAAAAAAATACAATATTCAATTTGCTACTAAACAACTATCAAACTAGAAGCACCGATGCTAAAACTCTGGCTTAAAAAGTATAACTTCTGAAAAATAAAGAGAGAATAATTGCAGGACAGTTTCAAAAGTATATTTCTATATCCTAGAGACATGAAATGATCCAATAGTATTCCCCAACTTCTAAAATTTACACAACAATAATTTTAACTGCAGCTAGATACAATTAACTGGAACTTACTACCTTTCAGAGATACCATCTATCAAGTGAACTGTCAAATACCAGTCACAAAGCACAAGCCTGAACAAAAATGGAACTAAAATATCAGATTAACCTTTAAAATTGTGGCTGGTTTTGATTTCTTCTCCATGTATTCAAGAAGTTCAAGAACTTAAAAATAGATGCATCAATTCAACTCCAAGTTACCAGATGTAACAAGTGCCAGAGAGAAGAAGAAGAAAGTTACCCATAAGAAGTTCCAGCGTTACATACATCCTAGTCTGAAGACATGCTCGCTAGCTTCCCTTTATAAACTGCAATGTACCAAAACATTCCAGCAGCAATAGCAGTGTCACTCCACCACCACAACTGGAATTCAGGCTGCAGAGATGTGCTGTAAAGCATGCCTGCAGATTTCCTTTGGCTACGTCCTTGCCAGCACCTTCCTGTCTCTGCCTGGTCGGCATGCTAAGCTCTTGCTATTTGATTTGAGAGATTTTTGGAAGTTCTGATCATAGGCGCAACAGACTGCCATATGTACACCTCGGGGAGAACTCCTAGAGACTGCAGTGTACAATAAATTCCTGATTAAGCCACATCATGAGGAAGTTTTAAAAGTTCAAACAGTTTAAAAAAATAGTTTAAAATACATTACATGATCTGTTTAAATTTCTAGGATGACTACAATACTTGACAGACATCTAAATGTAAAATCCTCCTTTTCTTCACAAGCTTTTTCTCCAAAATGCATCTGGTTGATGTAATCAATCCAGTCTTTTTTTTTTCAAACCAAGAGGTGTTTAATAAAATTCTATTTGTAAGCTGATTACTAGTAGAGAAGAATACTTCTTGTTTGTCATTCTTAAGTCAGCTTGAAAAAACTGCACGTATTTGGTGGAATAAGAACATACATGCTAAGATTTAACACTACTACTCTAGGAATTCGTGTGCTTCATGAAAGTCTGGCTATTTTTACTCTAAATCACATAACTGGACTGATTATTTAACAGTATTGCAGAAAGACTACAGCATGCTTTATGACAAGCATTAGTCATAATGTGTATCATAATTCTGAAAGCCAAAAACGCAGATTTTTTTCTTTATCTTCTAAGGCCAATTCATCTTTGTAAGATTTCATGGAGTCATAAAGGTTGGGAAAAAACCTAACGTCATCAAGTTCAACCATCAACCCAGCACTACCACCACGTTCACTATTAAACAATGTCACCAAGTACCATATCCACACTTTTTTTGACACTTGCAGGGATGTTGACTCCACCACTATCCTGGGCACCCTGTTTCAATGTTCTACAGCCCCTTCCATGAACCATTTTTACTGTGTAATCTAAACCCCCCCTGACACAACCTGAGGACATTTACTCTCATCCTTCCACTTCCTATCTGGGAGAAGAGACTGAAACACACCTTGCTACAACCTCCTTTCAGGTAGTTGTAGAGGGCAATAAGGTCCCCTTTAGCCTCTTTTTCTCCAGGTTAAGCAACTCCAGCCCCCTCAGCCACTCCCCATAAGACTTGTGTTCATTTACATATAGGCTTTTTATTTTTACCAGTCTATTCTGAATCTTTTAGCATTAGACAAAAACAGCAACACACTAACTTGTTCAGAGAAAGAAGCACAGAGAAGAACATTTTCTTTTGGAAACCTACAGAGCTGTGTTCAAAAAGTCAAGAACCATAGTCAAAGAACCACTACCCTCTTTCTAGAGAAAAGATTGTGAAGGATGGTACCTCCTCTGGGAAGTTGGCCTGGGGTCTTAAATTGACCCATGGAAAAAACTTTGCAGCCTTCAGAGGCAAACAGTTGTCTACCCACCCACAAAACCCTCTAATGTAAGAAATGAAAAGCTGCTTGCTGAAGCCACAAATTAAATAAGTTTGTTTTCGCATTAGGAATTCCTTGCCCTGCTGCAGTGTTCCACTGATGCCACTAAATGTCCTAAGCAGATGACCTAATAGAATTTTCCATAGCCATGTTTGCTTTCACCAGATAGAAATATATAGCACCTCAAAACATGAATAATGACAATAATAAAATTGTACTTACTGTAATCTCAGCCTTGCTCAGACAGATAGAGCCTCTGCAGCCATACTCTGTTTCATCTTCAGACTTGTAATAACTGAGTGTGTTGCTTTTCAGAACTACCCATCGATCCTGCCACCCATGAATGTAGTTGGTCCACTGTAAAAAAATTTTCCAGAGATCAGCTAATGGAAAGACAACAGTAAAAGAAGCATGACGGATAGTTTCTAGGCTTCTGAGCATCTGAAGAAAAAGGCGACTTATTTTTACAAGTTCTTCCCAGCTGAGAATTTTTTTCTGCTCAGAGCTCCTAGAAGAATTTTACAAATTCCTAAAGCCACAAAAATGGTTCTGAAGGGTCAGTAAGACAACAGATGTCTGGACTCCAACTGCATTGCCAAGGCCAGTTGAAATAAAGGCAATAAACATACTGGTAACACAAATTGAGGAAAGCAGGGGAGGGAAAAAAACCCAAACAGTAATGACTAAGGTGAGTTTAGGCACTTGATTTAAAATCTGGAGCTAGGCTAAAAGATTTAAGTGGAACACAGAATAATTTATTTTATATAAAATATCATATAAAGTTCTCTTTATATACATACAAACATGCCATTATCCCACAGTACAGTAAATAACTATTGTAGTGCCTAGAGGACTCAGTGCTTTATCAATTTAATATTGCCCATAGATACTGCTTTAGGTTTTAATTCTAACTACTTTCACTAGGAAGATAGTTGCTTATCAGCAGACATCCAATCACATTTTTGCTATTCAGATTTTTCTAGGGACTCCACATTTAGACACTGAATAAAACCAGTATTCCGGGAACAAAATGTGGATTAATTCTAGAAACATCTAGTAAGAAGGGACCAAAAGTTCTGATTACTATTCTTATATTTGCAACATCTTTCGGACTGCACTTTGTAGAATCATATGAACTTCATAGAATCAGCTGACACTGACAGAAAATCAGGACTATCCTATAATTCTGACAATACACAGATACTTATTACTCAATCACGGTGCAAATATTATAAATTTGATAAAAATAGAAACAAAAGCATCAAAACCAATCTTATTATGCAAGCACTTCTTTGATTTTGACAAATGTTCTTTGAGAAAAAGCTCTGGTTAACATTTAAGTCTAACCTTTACTCATCATTTTGTAATCTAAAAAATGAGGGGGAAAAGTAAAGTAACAGTCTTGTTCCCACTTCAAACTACATACATTAGTTAACACATATTCCATAATTACATGTTAACTTTAGTAATAAGATGATGAGGTCTAAGGAAAAAAATTATAGCTGAGAAATTCCTAACAATTTTCAAATGTAGGCAAGACCTTGATTTGCTCTCCAAATACAAAGCCCTTTTTCATCTCTTAATACATCTAATTGCTAAATACAGCATTACTTAAAGAAAGCCTCAAGTCTGCCTAGTGCATGAAGTGATAGCACAAGCAGTCATAGAGGTATGTTATTTCCTGCCTTCCTCTTTTCCTATCTCTCATGTTCCCAACTCCTCCCAAGATACGAAAGGCAGAGTCCGAAGTTATCTTGGGGGGAAAAAAAAGGCAAGGAAAAGCACCTTTCCTTCTCTGGAAAAGTTAAGAGAAACATATATAGCAGTGAATCTTGCATGTGCTGTTGCAATCCAAATGTGCCATGAATTAAGAGACTCCCTAAACTATACTTGGGTAGGCATAAGGTTTCGGCAGAGAAAAGACCAATGTTTTTCCAAGCATCTAGATTCTCGTGCTTCCTGAAAGCCTCTTCCACACTGAAGTTCTTTCTTTGTATCCACCTTAAAATCATTAGCAGGAAATACAATGGAAAAAAGCCTAGAGTTTCGAAACACTTCAAAAGACCAGCAGGATATACTTTTAACAAGTTTCTCTTATCAAATTACTCCATTTCCTTCAAAGCTTTTCTCTTTACTGAAGGGCAGAACTACTGAAACACTACGAAGCACACACTGAACTGCAGCCTACTTCTATGATTTTAGAACTTAACTATATACAGTAAGTTACTAAAAATAGATATTTCCTTAGTAGAAAGTTCAGTATGCTACCATTTCATCTTAATTAGTTTACCTCAATTATTACTGAGGTATCAACTGACCAAAGGTAACCTTACCCCTCAAACATATTCACTGCGACAGGTTTTGCCATACTTAACTATTCAGATTAGATTCCAGGTTCTCATGGGAAAGACAGTCTCTGCTACACTCAGCATAATCATCCAGAAAAGTAAAAAGTTTGCTCACCTAGAATGTCTGAAGCCATGGCTTCACCTGCTACACCACTGAGAAAGAGCACCTGGACTTTGTACTTAATTTGCTAACATAAAAATTAATTATATCCCACAAACTACTTCCCTTTTAACGATGGAAGCATCTTACCCAAGGAAAATTTGCTGTGAAAAAAACGGAAACAAAACAGAAAAACTACACCAAACAAAAATCTCTTATTGTAACTGCTCTAACACCACCTCACATCCATCTCATCCCCTCCTTCCCCCATTCACTATTAGATAAGATCTTGCAAATGAAAGCAGAGATCTTTCTTTTCTCCTAACCATTCCTCTTATCTCTGGGGTTAGAAACATTTTCAGGCTGGAAGGAGTTCACAAAGTCCTTCACAACAGTGTGAGCTCAGTTACGGCTGTTTTCTACACTTCCAGGGCAGTTTAAGACCTCTGTATTCCGTGCCTCCTACGTTGGTTTGTGCCTAGCCTTATCGCGTAGGGCAGGAAAAAAATTCAAAACACAGTGCTTTAATCTTACAGATATTTCGACATTACACTGAATATACTTTATATAGTAAAAAAATAAAATATTCGTATTTTAAATTAAGTAATTCAATATTCAACTATAAAGTACTTCCGAAATAAAATGTCCCAGTATAAACCCACACAGACACGGAAGTCACCTTATTTTCAGCGATACAAGAGAAAATAATTATGGTTATTTTTAAAAGGGGAAACAAGCCGTAGAGCCATTTTCCTTTTCCGCTCCTCCCGTTATCTCTTGCCGCAGGAGTATTTCACTGCCCTGTTTTGATACTTGCAAGAAAAGCCGTGCCCGCTCCCGAGGAGCCACCACTGGCCGCTGCTGACTCCGGGAGCTCCCGGGAAGCCGCGACACCCAGGCCCGGCGCCGCTCCGGCCGGAGCCCGAGGCGCGGGGAGACGCCCTCCCGGCGCGGCTGCCGGAGCCCCGCGGCGTGCGGCCGGCGGGCTCGGGGGACGGCGAGGACCACGGCTCTGCCCGCGGAAAGGCTCCCCCCGGGCGCGGGGAGCGG
>VZTE01001194.1:56341-152571 GCA_013397775.1 Eulacestoma nigropectus
CTCTGCCTGGCAGCGGCTCCGCCGTCAGGTGGCGGTGCCCCGGCCGTGCCAGCGCCGCCCGCGGAGCCGCCCGGCCCCCCCGCCACCGGGCCCCTCGGCCCGAGCCCCCAGGGCGGTCGGGGCTGACAGCGGAGAGGGTGGAGGGCGGCAGGGCGCAGGAATGGGGTAGAGGCGGCTTACCTTGCTGAGCACCCCACAGAGCTCAACAGGCAGTCCGAGTTCGGTCTCCGGGTCCTCCTCGGAGCCGGAGGAATTCCAGCTCTGGTTGTCCGACATGGAGACCGGAGCCGCAGCCACCGCCGAGCCGGGAAAGAGCCGGAGCGGCCCCCGCCCACAGCAGCCTCCTCCTGCCGAAGGGACCGGAGCGCCGGGCTCTGCCCGAGCGGGTGCCGCCACCGAACGCCGCACTCCCCTGCCAGCGACCGGCCGGCAACCAGGCTCACAGCCCCGGGCTCCCCTCGCCGCGGCCCCGCAGACCCCGCCCGCGGACAGAGCCACAACACCGGGCAGTGAGGGGAGGAGGGGCGAGCGCGCGTCCGCCTGCCGGGCACCCGCTTAGCGCGCTCCCGCCGCCGCCATCTTAGGTGAGGCGGGCGCTCTATGCCACCAACCACCAGAGCCCCGCCCCGCCCCGCCGCGACACCCCACGGGAGTTGTAGTCCTGCCCCGCGCGGCCCTGAGCCCTGGCGCCATTGCCCTTCGCTCGTGCTGCAGGACGTGCTGGGAGATGTAGTTTCACTCCCGCGGCGGACGGCCGCCATCTTGGTTTTGTCGTTCCCGTGGCGGCGCCGGCGCGTCTCGCTTCAGTGCCCCCGGGTGAGGGGAACTCCGCTACCAAGGGCGACGGTGCTGCCCGGGGCGAGGTTTCCTTTGTCTTTTGCGCGGAGGTATTTGCTTTATCTTTAGCGAGGCGAAGCGTCTCTCTGGCTCTGCTTGCTTTCAAGGGTGAGGAGATGTAGCCTCTCTTCTTCGCCTCAAACCGGCGAGACTCGGGGGAAGGGGGGACAGTTGAGGGGGGCCAAACTCTTCCCTAATTAAAGATGGTGAAGGCGGCGGGAAGGGGTGGGAGACGCCGCCGGCTCTGGGTGAAACGTGACGGGAGGGCGGGCTGTCCAGACCCGTCTGGGTTCTGCTTCCGCGGCGGTGCCCAAAGGCATGGGGTGGGCAAAGCGGGCAGGGTGATGTCTCAGCGTTCGGCTTCGGCTGCGAGGTATTACGGTGTCCTGTCATCCATTTATTAAACTGCTTTCGTAGTTTAGGCAACAAAACGGTGATTTCTTTATTCAGACTTAGTCTGAAATACGTTTTTTCCTCGATATTTATGGGTGGAGATAGACTTGTAGAAAGAAAAAGAAAAAAACCAACGCCTGTTGAACCTGTCACTTCACGATTTGTGGACAGTGGATATAGTGGTTTGGGAAAGACTTAAAGTTTGTACTAACTCATCTCCTTTCTCGTGATATCTTGGGCGGGGGGAAAAGTGTGTTAAGTAGTGTTGGTTGATGAAATTTCAGTTTTGGAAGATAAACTTCTGTTTATGTTGAAAGAGCAATGCTGCACAATTCTATTTTCTCTGACTTCCTCCTTATGACAAATCATTGTGTAATTTTCCCGTGTTAGGCTGTTCGAAAGTTTCCATTGAGGGTTTATTATTTTTTTGAAAGAGCATTGACACAGCTGCTTACATGCATTCTCTATATATAGCAGCTAAAAGTTAAATAATATTTGTACCTGCTCAGAGTCTCAGATACAAAGATATTTCCAATGAATGCAGAACTGAGGATGATTCAAAAGGCAGCATCATTGTCCTAAACTCTTAGAAATAAAGAATTGTCATAGACATCTTAATATTTATGTAGTCACTGTGATGCACCAGAAAAAACTTTTACAGAAGTCTACTGTGGGTGCTACTTCAGACAATTTTCTAATATATAAAATGTTGCCAAAAACCAGTGTTCTTTGATTCACTACGTGTTTGGGAAGAAACCAAGTGCAATTTTTTCTCCTTAGCGCTGGTTTCAATGTACTGTATTTGTCAAGCGAGCTTTGTAAGTATTGATATGTATGTGAACAATTTATAGTTCTTCTCTGCAACATGTTCAAGTTAAGTAGCATCACCTGTAAAACCATCTGTGTTTTCCCATTTAAACTCTGAATGGACTTCTTCTCAGGAGCAGGAGCTGAAGAGACATGTCAGAGCAAGTCCTTTTAGTGGTGACAGTGGTGTGTACAGTCATTCCCTGTCATGCTTTTGATTTGAAACTATTCACTTAGTTACAGAAGTAGCTTGCTTTTTTTTTTCCCCCTCCAGAACACTGAATCAATCGTTATAAACTAAAAATGCCTTGGGTAGATATTTTTTCAGGTTGTTCAACAAACATATCCATCCTTTTTAGAGAGAATATTTGTTTGGATTATTGATTGTGGCTAGCATATTAGAAAATTTAAATGAAAAAATACTGGATGCTAAAAGGTTTGTCTTTTCAACTTTTCATATAATGCGTTGTCTGTGCGAGGTAATAGATTTTTGTTTACATCTGTCACATGCTCCTAATATATCTTGTTTTTCAACAAAGTGTCACCAGTTTATGTTCTTCCAAAAGCTATATGGGGATTGTGAATACCTTGTGTAAATTACCGCTTCTTTCTAATGTTCTGACTGTTTTTTAAAAGTATAATATACTGTCTGTTACTCTTAATGAGATCAGGCCATATCTGTATCAGCAAGCATGGGGTGAAGTGGGAGTAGATTTGTAAAGGAAAGATTTAGTGCTGAGGACTTGAAGTTCTTCTTACACATGCTTTGAGAGGTGTTTTTTCAGACTGCAGTAGTTTGATCCCTTGGAGAGCACCTACAATAACAATTGTTGTTTAGCAGGTGTGCTCTGGAAGAGCAGTCTTCCAGTTGTGTATAGTTTGAGAACAATCTGGTTTGCCTGTGCCAAGACCAATCTAGAACGCAAACCAAAGCATGGGAAATGGAGAAAATCATACTAGTATCCTGATGCGCTTGCTCCTCTCTAGCTCCTTTGATACCTTTTCTACTGAACCTTTATTTTGTGCTTCATTGCTGTGTTTGTTCTTTCGTAGCAAGTGCCCCTGTACTCAGTGTGTTCCCTTCCTAGTGTCTTAGGGATTGCAAGAAGTTTACAAATTACTGTTTTAAGTGGAAATAGTCATCACCTTTTTTAGAACAGCGGAACAGATAGTGTTCTGTATTGCTGGTATACTACTTGTAATACAAAAATGGGGGATGTTGAGTTTTACTTCTAGGGATGGCAGTCATAATAAGCACTGTCAAGTGGGTAACTTCATAAATACCTTTATTTTTTTCTTCTCCCTTTTTGTATATCTTCTTTCCACTGCCATACCTTCTATTTTAGGGTGTTGATTTTATGTTTTTAAAACAGTCACTTTATTTTAAAACATCACTTTCTAGTGTGTTCATTCTTACCATTATATTTGTTTTGAAATTTAAGACTATTTTTCTTAAGAGGATCCTTAAAGGAGCTTTGTTCTGCCACAGCATATTGCCTAATAGCATAGGCTCAGAAATATTAATGGTTCAGACACTTTATTCTAGAATAGTTTTGCTCTCTATGAATCACTGTATTAGGCTTTTATTTCTAAGTAAAAAAAAAAAAAATTAAATAAACCGTATATGAAACCTTATGTGAATGTTGGCACTAAACATGTCTGTAGAAGCCAGGTTGCAGATAACTATGCTACCTCTGGTGTAGTTTTTGCTGATGAATGTTCAGTTCCTTCATTATTGTCTTTATGGATTAAATTGCTAAAGTCTTTGTTTTCAGTAATCTAGAAGTGCAAGGAAAACTTAAAGACTTGAGATAAATCTTTGAGTTGGAAAGGTCCTGTAAAGTACTGAACAGAGGCAGAAGAGAGCATGGTTCTTTGCCCTTCGAATAAACTTAAATGTTCTAAAGACATGAGGATTTTTTGACAGAGGAACTAAAAGCAGAATTTAGAACAGAATTGCATTGCATTTTGCCTACAGAAAATTGATAGGGGATGAGTATTCCACTTCTTTTACTTGTGTCACTCTTCACATAAGCAAGGAATTATTCAGACAGTTTGGTGAATGGCATAAAATATTTTGACATTTATTTTTGAGAATTGTTAGAAGCAGTCTCTATTAACTGTTTACTTTCAGTGTGAATTATTTAATTTTTAAAGGATGGATTTGTCTGTAATTTTTTACATCTTAAAGTCAGTGAGTATACAGAAGAGATTCTAGGACCTTGTTTTTCTCAGGGCTGATTCCAGGTGCTTGTATGGGATCTATGGTTTTGTAAAATGCTGAGTCAGCTGCTACTTTAAAAGTAGTCTCGTTCATCTGTGTCAGCTTGAGCATTTGAAATTTTTACTTCCATTAATTCTGGCCAGTTTTCTGTTCAGTATTTATCGTGTGTTCTGGCTTATTACATTTGTAAAGATACTACTTTTTTATTGGAAGATTAATTTTTCTAAGGAACTTGCCTGTATTATATTTTGAAAGAGAGAAAATAGTGAAAAGTAGCAGTTTTGAATGCACTAGTTGGGAAGCTATGTGGTTAACACCATGTATGAATGTATATGTATTAAATGCTGACAGCACTTGTGCAGTTCCTTCTGCCAGTTCTTTTCTTGTAAATCACTACAGGATTAGAACTGACAGGAGTCCTCAGGGCTATTCAGAATGGTTCCTTGCCAAATGAATGCTTACAAAAGACAGGTGCACTTCTTTTTTGGAATTATGCAATATGCATACTCTAGATACGTATGTATTCTCTCAGGCACATGGTATGATTCTTGAGGTTGTCCCTATGCAGGTCCAGAAGCTGGACTTTGATGTTCCTTGTGGGTCCCTTCCAACTCGTGTTGGGATAGTGTCCTTATTCAAGTAATGGATAAATCAAGTAGTATGAAATAAAATCACTGCTGGAGTTTGCAGTGTGAAATATCAGAAATGTTGAAAATATTCTAGCAGGGTTGAATTTTCCTAGTTTGTTGAATTTATGTTTGTTATTATCTTAGAAATACAAGAAATAAAGCAATGCATTTATGGGAAACCTTTTGTTCGAAAGGCCTAACTATGGGTACAAGGTGGGTTAGATGGGTTTTAGTTATTTAACAATGCATGTGTTGCATGCCCAGCATGGATGAAGATACTTCTCTGCAGTGAGTGGAATAAGAAGTGTAGTACATGGCTACGAGTTCAATCTAAATTAGCAGTTGGAGTAAAACCCATGTGTTGTCCATTAAAAATGCTTATTTCGATGAGTTCTGGCCTTATTGGGAAGGTCTCATGTAGTCTCTCTTATTTATTACTTATAGTATTTTTTCAGTAGTACCCAGAAGCTTTGTTTTGAGGTGGCTTCCACCTGCAATCATTTCCAGTGCAAAGGAGACATTTAAAATGTTGGGAATGAGAGCTACTGCATGGCTTTTTTGTTCTGCATATCACTGTTCAGTTCATTGTCCTTCTGGTACTGGTCAATGCTTGGCAAAAAGTAATGAAGTAGATAAATTATTTCGTGCTTACTCGTGAAGTATAGTCTTTGGTACAAGTGAATTTCATTTCTCTCACAGAGTATCCCTATTCACTTAGAGCAGAGTGTAACAGCTTTCCACATCTCTTGTCAAAACAATTTTCCTTATGCTGTTTGTTTGTTTTGTTTTAATTTATTGTTTGTGTTGGCACTTTGTAGTTGGTATGTCTGTCTGTTTTAAATACTTGATTTCTTATACTTTTATTCAGTATGTGTATAATTTCCTACATAGTGTCTTTGGTGTATATTTTATATTTTACATTTATATAAACCAAAAGGTTTTGCAAATAGGTAAATATGAGCTGTCCTGTTTGAGATGTAGAACTGTAATTGCCCATTAGTTTAAGGGGTTTGGTAGAGGAACCTGTTTACAATGCTAGGCTGAATTCTGTGTCAATACAAAAGAAAGTTGCTGCAAAGAATGCTTATTAGTAACTTTTTTCTTGGTAGCAGTCTCACTAGGAAAATGCACTTATCTAGCTTGCTTATTTTATTCATGTTGTTTGTTTTGGCTTGTGGGGTTTTTGATTGGCACAGTTGTTTGTTGTGGTGAGGTGATGGCCCAGCAAAGTTTTTGATGTAACTGAAATTGGGTGTTTTGAGTCTTAAACTACTGAATTGCCCTTTTACTGAAGATATAACAGAGCTGGATTATTTAATATTTGGCTTTTCAGGATCTGTTTAATGCTTACGAAGTATTACAGAAGTTTCACATTATTCACAACTGTCTTCTACATGGATGTGATTATCTTAATTGTTTTAAGGAAGATGTTTTTCCACCTACACTTGGAGTGAGTGCTCCAAACTTTAGTAGATTTTGATAATGGGTCATTTCTTAAGTTACCATAAGAAGAATAAAAGACCTGGGATATTTGACAGGAAGTTTTTTTCTGTCTTTTTCTTCTCTCTGGTATTTTTGGTATAGTCCTAACTTTAGTGGCTTGCAACTTTTGGACATGGAGATCTGTACTACAGGACACTTGATTTTTTGCCAAAACCCTGAGGAGTGATTGTTTGTGGTCAAAACTGCTTGAAGTCCTAACTTTATAGTTTGTTGTGCTTTCAGTGCTTTTACAGAACTATTCACACCTTGACTTTGTCATTGAAATAATGGGTAATATTGGTTTTCTTCTGATGTAGCCTATGTAATGACAGGATTCCAGAAGCTATTGCTTTATCCATTCTCTACATTTGAAAATCAAGTTAGGTGTTATAATTTTGCTTTGGTCTTGCTAAATTTATAATGGAAGAGTTTAAATAAAGGAATCTCTGAAATATTTTAATTGAGAGAAAATAGGGAGTTTATTTTGGGCACTTTCTACAGTAAATGATGTATCAGATTTTGATGAAGTGTTATTGGAGGCTTTAATGAGTTTTACAGAAATTAAGAAAAATATTTAATTTAGATCCTTGTTTTAGCCAACCTGAAGACAATAATTAAAAATCATTTGTGAAAGAGTCTCTAATATTTGTGTTGCTATTTGCAACATTTATTTAAATTTTTTTTACATACCATGATGTTGCGGTTTGTTGTTATTGCATTGGTATAGCACGCCGCAACCTTCCCGGAGAGCGCGGCGGAGCCATGGCAGGGAGAGCGGCAGCCGCTTCCCGCAGCCTTTAGGCGGCCCCGCGTCCTCGCTCCGGCGAGCTGTCAGCTCTGCAACGCAGCGCTGGTAAAGGAGGCAGAGAAGAGGCTCCCACATGGGGGACATGGGAGCTTTAATCTCACACGGTGCCACACCGGTTCCCCATGCAGAGAGCAAGTCACATGGCCGCAGCTTACCTTTCTATGGGGACGAGGCAGGGCGGAGAGAATGGTCTCCGGGCGTGGGGGCAGTACATGGGCGGAGTTGGGTACCGGAACCAATAGGAAAAACCCGAGGGAGTGGCCAGGGCTAGGGGTGGGGAAGGTAGGACAATATGGGGAGAACAGACATTTAGTAAGGAAAGTGGGGAAGTATATCATGAATACTTACTCAGGTTAATTAGGGTGTAAAAGATGGTCATTTATGTCTGTACTGTATGTTTTGATTCCTGTGTTTAGCTTTTGAGCTCTGGGCTAAGTAGACAGTTGCATATCTTAGTAACTGCTTTGCACCTCACATTGTCATAAGCATCTGTGGTAACAATGATATTTGTTTTATTTATGAGGACAGGTACACATCTTACGTGCATTAAATAATAACTCGGTATGCAAATAAATAGTTTTTTAAGCTTTTCCATCCTGGTGCCATTTTCCAGTCTTAGTATTTCTTCCCACGTTGTTAACACTGTCAACAAAAGATGAACTGTTAACATACTTTGCAAATATTAATAATGTGCATAATAACACTACATCCACTGAACTGAATAGTCTTAGGAATATTTTGTATATTTTGCATTATTTTATTACATGGAAATTGTAATATAGAGGCATTTAACTTTTCACACAGCATACAGAGTTTCTGTTGCTGGAATTGGAGGATTTTTAGTGAACACAGGTTGGAGGAGTAGCACAGGATCAAATACAAGCAATCTCCTTTAGTTTGGTTCAGTCAACTGTTAAAAAAATGCTAGATTTGAATGAAGGTAGAGGCACTTGAAATTAAATTGTTGCTGTTTCGATCTGACACTTTCAAATACTATATAACCCTGTCTTACTAGTTCAGTTGAGTTTCTGTGCCTGCTTCTAGAAGAGCGTGATTACAGTTTTATTAGTGATCTTTTTCCACTTGTAGGCATCCCACCTTACTCCTAAAACTTTCTGCACAGTAATTGTATTTTGTGGTTCCTCTCAAATTTTTTGTTTGTTGGTTTGCTTTTCATTAACTGTTGATATTCACTGCCAAAGCTTTTATCTTTAGAAGTCCTTCCTTAGCCATTGGAAAATTATCTCCTTCCACTTACATGTGATTTTCCTGCTTCCCCTCGTTTCCCAATCAGAGGAATAATAGGGTGTTATGTTACTGTAAACTGCCTTCACAGACTTCTCTGGTTTCACACTCTACTTGCTCAGTATGATACTGAGAGAGATGTCATGTTTTTTATTAGAGGAAGCAGCTCAGTCTTGCAACAGCTTCTTGAGATGACAGCATGACAGTTACATTAGATTCTAGTCCTTTACCCACTTTTTCCAAGTTTTTTTAGCAAAACAATTTATAACGTTGTGTCACCACAAGTTCAATGTTTTCTCTAGCCTAATTGAAACAGTTACTATGTTTCTACATTGACACTTTGTTCACATTTTGCACAGTTTAAACTCTGCTCCTTCTTTGTTATGTTTAAATATTTTCATTTTTGTCTGTGGCAAATGACCACTGGTCTTATCTAACAGTACTATCAGTTGTCTTATTGTAGCTATTGTGATTCATTTCAATATGTTAAATATTTCATGGGGTTTTTTTTCAGACTTGTTAGTTTGAAACCAAGATAATGTTCAGATTCTCTTCATATTAAGCAGCTGGAAATTGTATCACTTGTTATTCATGTTTTCCCTTCTATACACCTGTAAGCTCTGGCAGAGAACTAATGTCATGTCCTCAGATAAATGTTTTCTTCTTAATTTCTGCTAAGGTACTATTTGATACTTATACCTTTTCTCATCTGGGACTAGCAATGTATTTTGTTCCACACAATAAGCTCAAAAGATAAAATACACCAGGTGTTCACCATTTATGAGACTTTATAAAGACAATTATTTTTTCCACCACTGGTATCATCATGGTATATTTTTTTTATTGTTGGTTACGTAACAATGAGATAGAGAAGACTTCCTTTTAACTAACATAAATTTGTTTTTGAAGCCTCTGCTCTAAACTGAGCCTTTAAGAGTGCTCTGAATGAGGAAGGGGAAAGATTTGTCCATGCTAGGAAGAAAGATACTTTAAGGAATAAGGAACAGCTAAAAGCATTTTGAAAATACTAGAATAGGAAATGGAAGCAATCTTGTGTTCATTCCTGTTTCTTGAAGGCAATGAGTGATAGAAGAAGCAGGGCGAATAGTGGAGGGATATTTACTTGGATGAAAGTATTTATTGGAAATGTTGTCCGTTACTTACTAGAAGTTGCCGGTAACAATGGAATTACTGGGAGCTAGTTGATACAGGGGTGCATATGAGCTTGAGATGAAGTTTGGAATGTTGTTTGGGATCCAGTGCTTTTTCCTTTGATTGAAGTCTAGCAAACCTATTCTGATAAAAGTGTATGTTAACTGTAAGAGATGTCCTACTGTACCTGAAAAATTTATGAAGATGTTCAGCATTGTAGTCTTTTATTTGATAAACACACGTAAGAGCTAGGAAGCCACTCCTATTCCCAGAAGCTCAAGTACTACTAAAAGGTTAAGAGAAAAGTTCTAGTCTCTACATCAACTTCTGTTCTTTGTAATACAACACACTGTATATAAACACAGCATTATGTAACTGATCTTGCATTTTTCAGAAGACACCATAAATAATAATCTGGATTAATAGCATATGATTAAAATTTGGATATTTTTGACAGAACTTTTTTGTAAACATGGCTTTCATTAGTATCTTGACTTCAGTTGGCTAGTATGTTTCAGTAGAAGAACTTCAGGAAAATATGAACATTGCCATAATTAATTTTTAAAAGTTACTCATGGTTCTTTAATAACAGAAATTAATCTCTAAATGCAAAAATACATAATGACCCTCTTATATTTGGTTGCTAAGGAGGCCCACTTAAATCCTGGCATGGGAAAGTAGCTTTTAAAGGAAAAATGACACACTCTTAGATTTGTGTAATTTGTGATTGTTTAATAAAGCTGCTGTATTTGCCTGAAAGGATGGGGCTTCTCCACATAGGAAGGGTTCCTGTCACAGGGAGCAGCATAAAGTTGAAGAGTGAATGTCCATTCTACATGACATAAAACTGAAGTTGTTTATGAGTCAGTGACTTGGGGTAGGAAGAAATTATTTCTGTATGCTTTTTCAGTAATAAATACATGTTTAATAATTTATGTCATTATCACACTTGGACTTTTTAGCAGGGCCTGTTGCAATATGACAAGAAGTAATAATTTTAAACTGAGGAGGATTGGTTTAGATTGTATTTTTTTTTTTTGCAGTGAGAGTGATGAAACACTGGGGCAGGTTGCCCAGAGAAGTGGTGGGTGCCCCATTGCTGGAAACATCCGATGTCAAGTTGGACAGAGCTCTGAACAACCTGACCTAGTTGAAGATGCTCATTGCAGGGGGTTGGACTTGGTGACCTTTTAAAGGTCTCTTCCAACTCAAACCATTCTATGAGTCTGCTTGTTTGAATCTGGCAAAAATAAGACTACTAGTTCATGCTACAGAAGATGACATTTGCTTTATTTTTTTGAGACCAATTTAATAACTAAACAGTTTACCATATAATTAGAGCCTATTGAGGATTCAGCAATTTACTTTCATAAAGAACAAGGGAAGACGTCAGTAGTTCAGGTATCAGAAGTGTCTGCATGTGTAAGAAATTACCAATGGCTATAGTTGAGTAATACAGGCTTAGTAAGTTCCGCAAGTTGGATACCATGGTGTCGGTTCTCACCAGATGCGTGCTGCTTAAAGAGAGCTCGGAGGTTTAGCCGGGGAGCTGACCTCAGAAAGGCAGCTCAGCAAACAGGACACAAAATCCTTGGCACGGGTCAGAGGCTCCTCACCTGAGGGAGCTTCTCCCCAAGCAGGTGGAAGATGCACGCAGGCGGAGACGAAGGAACGAGAGAGGGGGACTCTCCAATAGCTGTTCCACAAAGAAAGTTTATTGTCGGTGAGACAGGAACAGGGGGAAATGCAAAAAGACTACGGGGATCTGAGAGTTGCCAGGGGTTTTATACTGGGGTCAAGAGAGGCGGGTAACAACCAATGGGATTTATAGGGAAAGGCGGGGTTAGGGATAAGTGAACCAATGGGCAGAATACATGGGAGGGACTTAGGGAAGGAACCAATGGGGCATCGAGAACCAGAGAACTTTCCAGAACTAATGCATATTAAAAAGGAAAAATGAATATACATGAACTTATACATAAAATGGGGAGGGAGAGAACAACAACCTATCAGGGATAAATATGTAGATCGCAGTCCCGGGGGATTGTGGACTGTCACCCTAAGCAAAGGGAAGTTGCCTTAAACTTCAGTGCTGGATCTGTTGGCTGACCACCACAACTTGGGTTCAGCGTGACCCTCAGGGTTCACGGCGGCATAAAGAACAAGGGAAGATATCAGAAGTTCAGATATCAAAAGTATCTGCATGTACAAGAAATTACCAATGGCTATAGTTGAGTAATACAGGCTTAGTAAGTTCCACAGGTTGGGTACCATGGCTCAACACATTAATGGCAAAAAAAGAGTGCATGAATTTTCCTCTGATTTAGGGTTTTATTCAAAACTTTTAATTGAAGCCATCTATTTTTAAAAGATAAGCTTTGACACAAACAAAGGTTCTGAATTTGAGCTAGAAATTACTGGAAAGGATTCTACAGCTTGTCCTACAGCAGAGATGATGACCAAATAAGCAGTGGTTTTCTTCAATTTAAAAATATTGCAGTTCTTTTTCTTTTAATGTAATAGTGAGAAGTATTTTGTGTTTAAGGGAGTAATGTTTCATCTGATAGGATGATGTACAGACATAAATGTTACGTTCATATGCAAGGTCCTAGCCTTTACCTGAGGTTGGTTTGTGCTCAATTATTTCTGTAAGGGAGGTTTTAAAAGAAAATTATTTTAATTTAATTAAAAAATAGAGTCTTGCTATCTCCAAACACTGACAGAATTACAGATAGTTTTATGTAGTGAGTGTGGCAGGTCAGCCACTTTGCAGGAATACAAGTCTTCATATTTGTGATAAGTATGTTATTTTCTGAATAAGTAAAAAATGCTTATTCAATAAATAAAGCAAATAAATGCCAAAATTTAATTATTGTTATTGTTCAGTTGGAACTTAAATATTTGATTACTTTTTTTTCAGACATTAAGTCGTAAAACAGTTACTTGTTTCCAGAAGTACAATGGATGACACGAGAAAAGTTGCCAACAGCTCTTGCAATGATGGAGTTCTACTCAGAATGGGCCTTAATGATAACAAAGCCGGAATGCAGGGTTTGGATAAGGAGAAAATCAATAAAATCATCATGGAAGCTACTAAGGTTGGTTTGACTACTTTTTTCCTGGTGTTTTATCTGTGGTCCAGTATTGTAAGGCTCTTTTCCTCCCTTCCCCAAATTTTATCCCTCACATATGTATATGGATGGCATGTTCTTAGAAGAAATTCATATGTTGGGAGGAAGGGGAGAGACCGTAGTTTAGCATGCTGTAAGGTATTGTTGGGTTCATCCACAAGGACATGGAGGAGTACAACTTGAGTATATGCTTAAGTGCTCCCTTTTTGTCCAAAGCAGTATATAAATACCACAGCATTTTCCAGAGGTATTTATGAGGGCTGCAGCTTCCTCTTTTTCTCCCCCTTTCCATTCCTTTTGTCCACCCCATCATTAATCAGCTAAGCAGATTTACTTCTTTTGGTCACCTTCCTGTAATGGATGAACTTGCTGTAATCAAGTTTTTCTAGTCCTTTCAGTAGAATTTCTTTGTGCTTACTGCCTGTCTGTGTGACTGTCTTCTCAGTATTCAAGAGAAGTGGCCAGTAGTGTGCAGCTTTGTACTAAAGATCCACAGAGGCCCTCACAAATCTACAAATGATTGAAATATTTGTCATCCTAGTTGTTATTGGAGAGTTCATATAGAACAATATAGGGATAGCACTTTATCTGAGCAGCTCTGGGTTTTCTTACTTTTCCTTGCACAAGTGTGTATTTTATTTGGTGTCACTATGGCCTGAGATTATGTGCTTTGATGTTTTCCTCATGAATTCTGTGTTGACTACTGTTACTCTATGGTGATCTGTAGGGGTGGGGCAGAAGGAAGGAGAAAACATACTGCAGACAGTTCTTATTTAACACGCTCCTATCAAGCGCCTTATTGATTCAATATTTCTTCTACTTACTGTGTTCACTCTTTCTTGAAAACAGTGCTTTGTCAGACATATCCCAAATAATGATATTTACATAAATAATTTTGTTATAGCAATTACTTTTTCATTTCCTGGTATGAAATAGAATGAAATGTAAAATAGCCTTTCAAAACTGACATATAGGTGTCTAACTAGTAGAATGTACTTCTGTCAAAAAAGTGCAAGAGTTTATAAATGCCAGATACACATCAAGAAATCTGAAAAGTAGCATTGATTCTTCTCCTTAAGCTTTTCTATATTCTTTAAAATGACTACGCACAGCTGTATTGCAACAAGATTTATGGCATTTCAACTGTGAAATACTGCAAGAGATGTAAAAGACTTAATAATAAAATAACTTAGTAATATATTGGGTTGTTTTCCACACCTTCATTTTGGTACTCATTTCTTTAAGTGAGTCTCAACAAGTCATATTTGATGGCATAGGGGAGAAAAGATGAAAGGCATATCTGATAGTCAAAGAAAACACACCCGAATTTGTTCTAATTAGGTATTTCTCCTAATGAAACATGACATACTACAGCCCTGCCATTCATCTTTTTTATAATTATTGTAAAAGTGGATATTTTTGCATTTTATATAAATGCCTGAATCTGACTTGACTATGGCTGAATTCTTGATACCAGTGGCAATTTGGTAGTCAGACACTTCGACCTAAAAATTTTTTCATTTTTGCAGATTTTACCAGGTAATTCAACAAAAGCCTTTTCTTGCAAATATTATTTCACTTATAAGCTAAGAGATGTTGCAAGAGAAGTGTTTAATTTCCTAGTTTTGAATTTTTATCTATTCTACTTCATTGTATGCCCTCCTTCCTTTGTTATGAGTCAGGAGGGAAAGTCACTTTATACATTCTGTACATATTGTCTTTTCATTACATCTCCTTGTATTCATGCCTTTTTTTGAAGGAGCAATTACATATTTGAGAACAACAGGGCTTTTTTATACCCATTTGGTTTTCATCATCCTCTTCGAAGCAGTTTCTGATTCTGCAGTGTCCTTCAAAATTAAATGGCCAACAAAACACTCAACATTACAAGTAGATTTGACTTATGCAATATCATTATATATTTCCATATATATTAAACTATGTGGAAGTCTGAAAAAATGCTTAAATAAATTTTTATTAGAGTTTTGTACTCCATACCTTGAAGGTGTTGCAAAGAATAGTTTGACTTTTATCTACTCTTTTTAAATTTTTATTGTCAAGTGTTAGACTGAATAAACATACGAAATTCTATAAATAGTCCCTTAAACTCATTTGAGCAGGAGAAATATATGTGTGTCATTTGAAGAGAGAGATGTAAAGAACCAGTGGTCTTTTTATTGTATTTTTATATGAAAATCCAAAGCATGCATTAGAAACCATTTCTGTGTTTTATGTTTTCTGTATTTAAAGATCAAGTGTGGTTGCTTAAAGACAAGATAAAGACAAAAAGAAAAACATAGTGGTTTTGTGATTTTTTTCTTTCAGGGTTCTAGATTTTATGAAAATGAACTTAAGAAAGATCAACAAGTTAACCAACGAATTGAAAAAATGATGCAGCTAAAAGAGAAAATTACAGCACAACAGCTCTTAAAAGCACAGCTGCAGGTACTAATCTTCTAAAGACTTACTGGAGTAAATGTCGGATCATAAACATTTTGGTGTGTTCTGGTTTATTGCATTGAATTCTGCGATAGGCACAATGTTAAACTACCATTTTGATGTTAGACGTATAAGGAAAAGTGCACAATGTTTTGATGGTGTCTTCCTAATAAAAGCTTGCTAGAAGAATACTTTGTAAAATTACTCTGAAATGTTCTCTTAATGAGTAAAATGAAACAAATGAGTTCCTATTCTTCCAAGTCTAATTAGTTTAAAGTGATTGCATTATGGTTTATGTAAAGGTTTGCTAAATACTTTGCTAATAAGTATCATATCACTATTAGGTTTAGAATTTATGTATATTTATGTTCAGTGGCCTGCAATGAAATGAGAAAGATCACAGTTGTCAACAATTCTGGGTATGATTGATGCCTTTTTTAAGCTAATTAATGAAAAATCATCATGGCAAGCAGTCACAAGAAATACAAATGTCCTGAACTAGACAGATGAAGAGGCTGTTTCTCTTTTCAAATGCTAATGGTCGATAATAGTCTCCAAAGTATTACAGTGTATGAATTTGTTTGTTTGTTTTTACACACCAAACATTACTAGGCACAACAGAATTAAAATTCCTTGTAGGAGCTGAATTCCTTTCCATTTTCATTTGTGCTGTGATTCAGTCTTTAATTAAATGAATGCTTGCTAGTTTTCCTTAACAGGATTCCTGTTCTGTTCAGTGCACATTGCAGACAGCGTTCACTGAGGGGGATATTATTCAATATTTTCTGTTGTCCTCAATGTTCAATGAGTGGCCCCAAGCTTTATTTGTTGAACTCTGGTCTAATCCAGTTTTGAATGCAGAATTACTGATTTCATAATAGAGTTTTTTACGTTGTACACCACATGCTGTGAATTCTTAATTCTTGCAATATTCCAGCAAAGTAGAGTGATATTTTGTTGGTTTGTAGATGGGGAACTGAAGCACATGAAGATTAAACACATCCATTAATTTTCAGTGCCATTGTGAGGATTAGAGGTTGAGCTTTTTTTGGTGTACAGCCTTTTTTGTTCATTTCAGATTTGCAAATCACTTCTGTACTTTAGATGCCAGTGTTTCAAATTTGTGCCCAGAAAGGTCTGCCATTCTGAATACCTCTGAAAAGTTTGTTTTAAGTCTGTATGCCACAATTGTTTTTATTGAATCTTTAAGATTGATTAGTTATGACTCTGCTTGCCCAGAGTTATTTTTTAGTTAACTAAGGTAGCTGTTAAGTAATTTAATTACAGAAAATATACTTCTATTTCCATCCTACCTTCACTAGAGAACTATTTATTTTAGAGAGAATAGTCTTTCTTATAAAATGGATTACATAAATGACACAAATCCTATAAATAATATTATTGCATAGTTATGTAATGAAAGAATATGTAGTGCACATAGTGGAAGCCAAGAAATTTGTATTGCTTTGTCTACCTTCATGTTGTCTTTCTTGGAACTTGATTCCTTGATATTGCAACATAATTTTATAGTCTTTTAATGTTTCTTATGAAAACTTGTTTCTATAGAAGAAAAAAGAAACTTAGAGCTAAATTCTCTCATATGTGTCTTACTGGGACCCAAGTTTCAAATTCCATGCTTGAAATCTTTATGCTGCTTGTTGAAATAGCAGTTGTCTTTATATCCAATAGATAAACTGTAAAGTCAGCTGTCATACTGCATGAAAACTGTCATTAGAGGGGTATAGTATACACACTTTTTTGCTGGCTAATTTTAGATCTTTGCTGCTATAAAAACACCTTGACACCTTGGATTTTTGTTCTATTCCTTGTATGCACATAAACTCTGATTCGTTATTGTTGTTGCCCTCCTTCTCCCATCACAAATTCTGACCATTTTGCTCTTTCCTCTCCTTCCTTTTAATTTATCATATCCTGAATTTTCCTTTCTCGTCCCACATCTACAGATTACCCTCAGTCCTCTTTCCAAAGCAGTCCTTGTCCCATAGTCCTCACTGAAATTTGTGGACTTGGAACCAGTCTTCTCTCTGTGTATCTGATACTCTAAATACCTCAGCCTTTTTCTGTTACTTACCTGGCACTACATTTCCCCAGGCCTCCACCTTTTGCTTTGCAAATCTTTGTCTTGTTTGGTTTTCTTAATAATTGCTATGTATTGTTTAATCAGCTCCATTCAGTTATGGATATAGGCAATTCTTATTATCATCTTCTCTATTGTTCTTATCTGTTGATTTTCTAACTCTTCTTTTTAGTAGTACCTTCTGATAAGAGAACCTCCTAAAATTTTAAGTGGGAAGTATTCTGGAATTAGAAAGGTATCTGTATATCTACCTCTGTGAACATTGCACGTTCTCATCTGCAGATGAAGTCTCATTTGTAGAATGGGTAGAGGCTCAGGTATGGTTTCGTAAGCTGGCAGTTGATTTAAGTACTGTAACGTAAAACCAAAAAAAATGTCTCCACTTACTGGACTTTTGGACAAAATCCTTGTTAAATGGTGGAAACAATAACATACATAAAATGTAGAATCTGCAACATAATGCTTTCTTTTTTTGCCATTAGAATGTGTGGAACTCCTTGAGATTCCGTAGTAATTAGTAATACATTAAAAAATATACAGCTGCTACCAGATTTGGAAACTGCTGTACTGATGTTTCCTGGTTTTTTTTAATCTGTGTTGGGTTTATCCCAGATGTTTATTCTGTAAATAGTTACCGTTGTCTTGCTTCTATTGACCTTTCTGTCTTGCTTTGAAGATTTCTATATTCTACCATGGAATAAGAAAAAAGGAGAAGTTATTCTTCAAATTGTCTACAGGTTGCTATAAGGAAAATTAAACTTCTCAATATAATTTGTACTTTTTAGGGTTTGTTTGTTTGTTTGTTTTAATCTAGCTTGGAAATATATATAAAAAGTATCTCTATTTTAGAAAGGATAATTGAAAGCAGCTTTTTAAAACTTGTCAGCCTGGCTTGCATCTAAGGCATTACTCCATAAATTTTAAGGAGAGGTTTTGTAGGTGCCCAGAATTCTCTGAGTAGATCTGGTTGTGTTTTGTTTTGGCATATTACTTTTATCGGTTGCTTTTGCTGAAGGGTAATCTTTTTGTATTTCTTACTAGTTTAATGTAATATTGCTTAATTCTTTAGATGTGCATGTTAGCTGATCAGTAAGTATGAGGTTAGCAATATATATGAGGAAAAAAAGCAAAAGAGAAGTTTGTTATAAATATGATAAATTGTAATACTGAAGTTATGCAACTAGAGCAGCAATTGATGGTATTAATTAAACAATTTGAATTTGAGAGCAACCTGAAAATTATCTGTGAAGTATAATTTAAAGTAAGGATGCTTTTGATGGTTAAAATCTGACATGAATCCTTGTGAATTAGTAATATAATGGAAATAATGTAAATACCCCACTTTGTTTGTTTGTTTGAATGGCTTCCCCCTTGTGCTTTTAATTTGTCTGAACTAGTTTTCTCAGCTTCAGAGACCGAACATACTGTACTCTTCTGTGTTGAGTAGCCAAGTTTGAGGCCTCAGTCCAGCATTTCATCTCTCAAAGCAACTTGGAAAAAACCAAAGAAAATACTTTGTAAATCATTAATCAGCAATTTAATTAGAACATTCCAAGCTCACTTGCCTTGGTTCAAGTGTTGTGAGCTCAAAGATGGTTCTTGTGGATAAGGTTTTTATGGTTTTTTATTAAGCAGCTCTGTTGAAGGAAATAAAAAAGAGAAGAACCGTGCAAATTACATGTAAACATTCCTCTCCAGCACCATAAATGCATTATAGTCAGTCCAGAGACATTTCTGTACTGGTACCCTGATATCATGAGAGTGTGTGTGTCCTTGTGCCTGCAAGCAAAGCGAAACTTTGGTTCCTTTTTGCTAATCCCATTTCTTGCTGTATTATGCCCATTGGGATTTTTTACTAGCAGTACCAGCCTTTGTTTGTGTTGGTTGAGGTTGCCATAGTCATCAGTGTAGTTAGGTAATCTTATTTTGATAGCACATTCTTTTTTTTCCGGTATTTTCTCTTACTTCTAGAATGATGTGTGATACTGCTGCCAACGTAGTCATCTTAAATCAGTAGGCCTTAAAAATCCCATGTCAAATATCTCACTTACATTTTTTTCATGACAGCACAGCTCATACCTCATTTATAGGTCAACAGTATTTCAGGAACAAACACATGATCTGCATGACTTTTGGTAAAAATGCAAGCAAGTTAAGTACAATCAAAGCCTCTGCCTCACAATGCTGTGGAGCTGATGAAGCAGTACTGCTCACAGTCTGCTAGTAGACACACGTCTTTAACATTTGGAGTGAAACACACTTGGTGTGTAGGCTATTCTTTAAATAACTTGTAGTTTTTCTAGCAATCTAGCCTTATATGGTATGGGTTCCTGTAAAAAAAGTTGAGGAATTTTATTGAGGGATTGACAGTAGCTTACTTTGTGGTAAGTGAACAGGTGTGTTTGAGACCTTATTTATGACAAGACAAGATAGATGGATGTGTCCTGTGAGCTGCTGGTCTCCTCTTCACCTTTCTAGGCCAATTTTCTGTTGTGTGATAGCTTTATTTAGGAAAGTTGGAAATTCTTTATTAGCATGTTTTCGTTTTTTGCAAATAACTTGTATTGCTAAAACTAAGTGCTTTAAGTAAAACTTCATATTCAAGGGTCTTACAAGGTTTCTGTCTGAATCAGACACGTCTTTTTTTGGTCACGTTATGTGGGGTTTTATTGTTTGGTGGGTGGGATTTTCTGCTGGTTTTGGCTGGGATAGAGTTAATTTCCTTCGCAGCAGCTGGCATGGGGCAGTGTTTTGGATTTTACCGAAAGCAGTGTTGATAATAAAGAGATGCTTAGCTATTGCTGAGCAACACTTCCACAGAGCCAAGGCCTTTTCTGCTCCTCCCACCACCCCACCAATGAGGAGGGTGGGGGTGCACAAGTGCTGCGAGGGGGCACAGCCAGGACAGCTGACTCCAGCTGACCACAGGGGTATTTCAGACCGTATAACATCATGCTCAACCTACGAAGTGGGGTGTAGATGAATGAAGGATGGACTTTGGCAGCTATGGCATTTGTCTGCCCAAGTAACTCTTACGTATGATTAACCTGTTTTTCCTGAAGATGGCTGAGCACCTGCCTGCCCATGGGAAGCAGTGAATGAATTTCTTATTTTGGTTTGCTTGTGTGCACAGCTTTTGCTTTCTGTGATAAGCTGTCTTTATTTCAACCCATGAGTTTTCTCACTTTTATTCTTCTGACTCTTCCACCATGAGGGAGTAAGTGGCTTTAGCAGCTTAGTTGCCAGCTGGGGCTAAACCACAACAGCTGTGGTTTTTTCCACGGGGTTTTGGGGTGTTTTTTGTACCAATTGCTGCAGTAGCATTCTCTCTGAGAGCAAGTTTCATCCAAAGCTTTGTTGGGGTTTTTTTGTTGGTGCTGGTTTGGTGGGGATTGGGTTTGTTGAGGTTTTTCTCTTTAACGATACGCAAGATGCATTTGAGTTTTTAGGATCATCTATACCATGCACTTCTGCCAGGTTGATAGTATTTCAATTACTGGTTTATTCTGTTCAGGTGGACAAACTTGTGATAGAACTGGAACGGAGTCGTAACCTTAGCAGTACAATTGTACACATTGACATGGATGCCTTCTATGCAGCTGTGGAAATGAGAGACAATCCAGAGCTGAAGGAAAAACCTATAGCAGTGGGATCAATGAGTATGTTGGTAAGGCTGAATATTAAACTAGTACAGAAATCAATTACATTAATCTTAAGCTTAATAAACCATAAAATAATAGCATAAATATAATGACAGTGTTTTATATGAAGTGTGGAAAACCCAAAAATAATAAAGGAAACAGCAGTTCTTAGACTTGACCATGTAAGCTGAATTTTTCAGTAAAAAGTGTAGTAATGAAAATTTAAAGTATGTAAGTAGATTGAAAGGCAGGTGGAGGGAGAGTGAAAATGCATATAAACTCTTACCTTTGGCAGTCTTTTCTGTATGAAGATATGTGATTAGAACTTTATTATTTTATACTAAACTTAAAGAAAAATTTGATTACTGAACACTAAACTTACTTAATCTCTCTTAAGTCCACCTCAAATTACCATGCTCGGAGATTTGGTGTTCGTGCAGCCATGCCTGGATTTATTGCTAAAAGGCTATGTCCACATCTAACTATAGTACCACTAAACTTTGAAAAATATGGCAAAGTGAGTAAAGAGGTAAGTCTGAAAGTGGTCTCTAACCAAAAGTGAGTGTACTTGTTTTTAGACTGTATCAATAACATCAGTTCTAGATAACATGAAAAGTGATAATTTAAATATTAAACTCTCAGTAATGTGGCTTTAAGCATAAGTCAAACAAAATATTGGTGCTTTTGGGCAAGGCGATGAAAAAGCAGTGCACTTACCAATCTGGCAATTTTACTGAAGTTAGTAGTGATGCTGACAGAAATTTTGAAAGCCTCTGTGTAGTGAGCTAGTGGTAGCACTTGAGCTTTATTATTCTTAAAATTTCAAAATCATGGAACATAATCTAATTACTAGGAAGATGAAAGTACATAGGAAACATGGAGATGATAATTTCGTGCAATGCATGATCATACTTTTGAATACTAATTACTGGAGAGAAAAACAAAGCATTACTGACATAAATGCAGATTATTTTTTTTTGAAAGAAGGGACTTGATAGAGCAAAAGAAATACGCAGAAAAAAACCCCATATTTTGCTTTAATGGAAGTAGTTTTACTTAGTGCCAGGGGAAATAGTTACGAAACCTAAAAGCCTGTTTAAAAAAAAAGGAAAAAAGGTCTTTTGTACATTTTAAATCAAACTAGTGCATGACACAAGACTTTAATAAAATTATGTCAGGCCTTTTTTATTTTTATGAAGCCTCCGTTCCTTCACATATATAAAGTAAGGTTGATCTTACTTGATTTTTTTCACTTCTGTAAAAAAAAAAAGGCATATATAAATGTGCATATTTCAGAATGGGTTTGAGCTTGTTAAGGATCTTGGATTTCATTATATGTATTTCACAATGTGTATTTCATGACCGGTATTTCATTTGTTGTTTGATAAAGTATTAAAGTATTAAAGATTTGGCTTGGTCTGGATTTTTAGTTATGTTTTGTTCTCGGGATTTGGGTTGAAAATATTTAAATTAATTTCATTTTGTCTTTTAAAGTTCAGTAGTGAATCCTATCTTTATTCAGTTTCAGAAAGATGAAGTGCATGTGGACAAATGTTGTAATACCTAAGAACTTGACCCAAACTGATAGGAAAAAACATGACACAGTCAGGTTCTCCTTCAGGTTTAAAAAAAAAAAAGAGAGATGAGAGAGGGCAGAGCTTTTATTTTATTTTTATAATGTGGACTTACCACTAAAGATTTCCCGACAGGTTTTGCCTGTGTCATTAACCACTGCTCTAAAACAGTGTCTGTAACTTCAGTTTAATGTAATTTAAAACTTAGGATTTTGTTGTTGCTGGTGCCATTTTTTAACCTTTGTATATGTGATATCTGACACACTGAGCACAGAAAGCTGCATCAGTTTATCCACTTTGCTGAATTTCCAGATCCCTAGTATTTTATTCGGTGTCTGTTGACCTAGTAGGCGTGGAGTCCTTATACACTGATCTTAGTGGCCTTGGCAGTTAAATACAATCCTCAAAATCTGTTTAGTTCTCCCTTAGTATCTTGCCACTTGGAGAAGCACTACTGTAATTTTACAATATCAAGAAATAATTTGTACTGTAAGTATCTTTAGTAGTTATTGATCATCTTGAAGTTTCAGAGTACATTTGTTCATGTCCTAATTTTGTGTCAAGAGCTGCTCCTACAGAACAAACTTTCACTATGTGTTTATCAAGGTTAGACAAATACTGGCTGAATATGATCCCAATTTTATGCCTATGGGCCTAGATGAAGCCTACTTGAACATAACAGAGCACTTGGAGGAAAGGCTGAACTGGCCTGAAGATAGGAGAAGATTCTTGTTTAATACAGAAAGCACTGCAGGAACAGGTAAGCAAATTACTCACTTTTCATGAGGTCACCTGACACTGAGGAGACAGACTGTTTCTTTTAGGGATCTTAAGCAGAACCATGAAAGCGCTAAATTATAGTTAGAATTTAAGCTTTATTTTCCTCATTAGAATTCATTATTACTATAGTACAGAATGTATTATTAGAATGGCACAGGACTTTTACAAGCAAAATCCGTGTAGTGCAATCTATAAGTAGCAAAACAAAGAGTTTATAATACAATACAACCTGGATCCTCTGCAGATTGGGTGGATAGCACACAGTTTGCTGTATCAATATAACAATCATAATCTAGACTCAAAAATCATATAAAAGAACATAAGCCACTCCTTCAATCCTCAGAGGACGCAGATGAAGGAAGAGCTGACCCTGGCCATTGGGATGTCCCACGTCTCACTGTCCAGCAGCAGCTCTGGTCTGATTTCCTCCATAGGACCCGTCAAAGGTGGGGTTTAGAGACGCTGCTCTGGGGGCTGCAGGCAGGCAATGCTCTGGGGGCTGCAGGCAGGCGCTGCTCTGGGGGCTGCAGGCAGGCACTGCTCTGGGGGCTGCAGGCGCTGCTCTGGGGGCTGCAGGCAGGCACTGCTCTGGGGGCTGCAGCTTCCCAGTGCTGCGACAGGGTCATCCACAGCACTGGGCTGGCCTGGTGCTGGGACATACAGGCAGGCAAGGAAGGGAGTGAACATGGCAGCTTGTGAAATGGCATTAGGAATTCTGACCACATTACATGGGCTTGGGAGCAGAAATTGCCAGTCACATGCTTATAAGTTTCAGATAAGTTGCACCCATTGAAAATGTAGATACTTAAGTCCTTCCATACTTTGTCCTCACATATATTTGCTACCTCCAATTTAGTTAGTTTACAGGTTAACTTTCTCTACTGCTTACCTGTGAATAAAATGTACACTGCTAATGATTTGTATTTGGAGGATTTCTTTTCTTTAATGTGAATAAAAAGTGGTACTAGGTTTTCTAAACCAAATGGTGTAGTTTAAGTCTGCATTACAATTCAACTCTGGAAATAAGTAGCAGGAACACTGCAGGATTTATAGTAATGTTCAATATATTACTGGATTTCACTTGGCTCTGGAAGATAGAATTGGAACCACATCCACAACTGTATATCCACTCAGGAATAATAGAAAAGAAGGAGTCATACAGATGGTTGAATGATGCACAAACTGGAATATTTATACTATCTGTATTCAAAAATTCTAAGTCATTAAGAGGATAATCAAGTGTACACTACTACAGAAAAGCGTTAATAAAATAGGAAGCAACAAACTGGCATAGTCTTTACAAAATCAGTATCACTGATGCGTAGTCATGTGCTTCTTCACACTTGCCTGATAGCTTTTTTCCTCTGAAACACAAACAAGTGCTCAGAATGTGAAACTGTAATAGTAATGTTTGTAGAGTCAGACAAAGGGCTGCTGACATTACTTGTTCTACTGTGACTGCAGTTCAAAGTGACAAGCTCACCAGGCTGATTATTCTAGAACCAGATATACCAGAACCCTAATCTTATTTGGAGAATATTGAAAAAAAATCTGTGGTAGAGGGCATCTGGCCTTCAATCTGATATGAAACAAAAATAATGCTAAAATCCTGAGGGTTTTGCTACAGCAACAGGCCAAAACCTTTTGCTTTTCTGAAAGTTATGTCCAGTCTACTAGCCAATTCCTCCAATCTCAGCCGAGCTCAAGTCATATTAAAAACAAAGGAGTTACACCTCTCTGGTCTTTAAAAAAAAACCAGTGCAATTGTTTTCTCTAAATAAAAACAGAAAGAAATAAAACTGCTAGTGAACTCTGAAGCCACTGAAGACAGAAATCGGTATGTATGTATCATATGGATGTATTGTTTGTTTTTCTGTCTTACTTAGATAAAGATGGTATGAATATGTTTGCCAAATTTAATGAGTGTGAAGTCTCTTCTTCACCAGTACTGTTCGAAGACAACACACCTCTGATGGATGATGACTTTGAACAAAGAGGTCTACCAGTGGAAAACTCAGTTGTCTTTGGAACTTCTGCAGAGGAAGTTGTGAAAGAAATTCGCTTCAGGATTGAGCAGAAAACTCAACTGACTGCTAGTGCAGGTATTCATACACATATGAATAATGATTGATCTTTGTATTTCTATAATGTCTTCTACTTTAATCTCAGAGGGTATTAATTAAGAATTTATCCTTGCCACAGCATTCTTCTGCAGCAAAAAAATATGCTGTCTTTGAAGGTCTGCAAAGAATGTGACTTTCAGTTATTTCAAGAGATGTCATGGCTGTCAGAGCCACTACTGTTTATTTTCTTTTTTTCTCTTTTTTTAATCATTGAAACAGTTACATCATCTTTTGGTTCTTTCTACTTGAAATAAGAGTAAGCAGTGAGGAAGAATGACCAGTACTCTTGAGCTAATCTTAGCACAGATGGTTGTTATTCTAGTGCATCCTGTAAATTGTTTTTGTCAGCCAGTGGGTCGTAGTGAAATCTGTCACTGATTTCTAAACTGCTTTTTGTTTGAATAGCAGATCTGTGCTGTTACATATTTCTAACTTGTCCACACTGTTCCTTGCTTAAAACATTACCAAAATTCATTAAAATGTTAGTCCTTGGAGAAGTAAATATGTGCTGAAGTTAATGAACTCTTCAGTAGCTTTTTAATATTTACCAATCAAGTTTTATGTCTTGACTTTAGGCAACCCACTATTTAATCTCAGCTATTTTGATTGACTAAAACCAGTGTATGTCCCTAGCCACTTAGTTTGGATGCCATCCAAACTGCTTTATGAACCAGGTCAGCGAGGCATCAGGCAATGGTGAGCTTTATGAAGCAGCTGCAGAAGGTCAGGAAAGTGTGGAATGTAAGCAAAGGTGAAGAAACAGCTAGTAAGAAGAAGCAGGATAAAACTCCCTCCCATGTATGTTATCTCATGAGTGATAGCAGAATAACAGTTTTGTTTACTGAAGTTTTGTCTTTGTAAGGAAAAGTTACTGTGTAGAAAACAGGCGTAGCTTTTATAAGTGCAAACAGGGGTCTTAAGCCCAAAACAATTAGAAGGATAACTGAAAAAATACTGATAATCAATGATAAATAGAGTTATTTCTACTGTCTTGAATAATATGTTATATCAGTGAGCAAATGAAAATTTAGACCACTAGGGCTGTAGGACAATGTTATTCTTTGTTTTGCTAAACAAATTCCAGAGTTCATTTGTAAAAACAGTTACTTTGATAGAAAACAGCCAGTCCTCCTCATTCCTCTGATGTCTGTGAAATATATATAAATTTCTAAAATAGGAAATACACTTTATTTAAGTAATACATAATCTATTACATATATTTATGTTCTTTCATGATGGTCACAAAACTTCTTTGCAGAATTGTATCAAATCTAGTTATCAGTTATCATAATTATTTTCCTTATTTTAGTCTTTGCCAAGTGTATAGGCTACTCTTTTGCTTTTAAATATGGGATAATTGAAATTAAACTTTGTTTTACGTTTTTTTAAATTACCATGTTTGTTTTTTTTAAGGAATAGCACCAAATACAATGTTAGCAAAAATGTGCAGTGATCGTAATAAACCTAATGGGCAATACAGAATTTCTCCTGAGAGACAAGCAGTGCTAGACTTCCTAAAAGATTTGCCCATTAGAAAGGTAAGAGACACAATGACATTTACTGTTCTGTCATGTAATGTTTTTATGTTCCAGAAGCAAAATTTCTACTGAAAAGGTAGAGTTTTCCAGGTAATCTTCCATGTTGTGTTTGATTCAAATTGTTCTTGGTAATGGACCTACAAGTGGAAAGTTTCCAGTATAATGTTACACTCTTTTTTAGGTGCCAGGAATTGGAAAAGTAACAGAGAAGATGTTAAAAGCCCTTGGAATTGTGAATTGCTCAGAACTCTACCAGCAGAGGGCGCTGCTTTCTCTTATTTTTTCAGAAGTATCTTGGCGTAATTTCTTGGATATTTCCCTTGGTTTGGGCTCAACACATTTGGAAAAGTATGCCATGGGGTTTTTTTTCTCCTGTGTTAGCATTTTCCTGAATGTTTTCTTGTGTATGTTACATACTGAACGTATTATTTAATTGACAAATATTATGCAAATACGCTTGTTTAGTATATTTTTTTAAATCTCTGTTGCCTATTATTGTTATATTTATGTCTAAGATGCAGTAGCTAAACATGAAAAAACAAAGGTTCTTACGGCCATGTCTAAATATGAAATCCAAAAAGTCTTGTCAGGGAAGTTGTACATACATGTATGGCAAGAAATCAAGATAATTATCAAAATAGCTGAACATAACTGAGCTGTCGTAAGCAGAGTTATACACTCTCTTTTCTTCAAAAACAGTACACATTCATTGGTGTTTATGATTATTGGATCATAATGAAAATCACAAAGATATTTGATCTTCTCTGGTGGTAAATTGTTAGTGAAGTTTCTGTGTCTCCTGTCAGGATTATGTATTTGTAATATCAACATGTGAATTTGGTGGAATAGAACTGAAGATTATTATATCCTTATTAATATATGTTCTTTTGAGGTTCATAGTACTTTAATGGTTTTTAGCGTCCTTTTCAGGATGGGAGAAGTCAGTCTTAGTAGTGCATATATCTTTTCAACAATATTTGTCATTTCTAAGCCTGTCCTGGAGACAAACATGTTCTTTAAAAAAATCCAAAACATAGCATTTTACTACTTGTGTAACTAAGAGCCTTAATTAATTATTGATTCCCTTTTAAAAAATATTCCTTCCCAAGGTACTGAAATTCTATTTTAAAATAGCTTGACAATGATTTGATTTCATTAGAAATTCCAAAATGTCTTATGTACTTCTGAAAGACCTATTCTATATCTGTAACTTCTCTGACAATAATCTTCCCTTTTTTCCATTTGACTACAAAATAATACATGTAGTTAGCAGTTTGAAGCCCAGTAATGTGCTAGCACAAATTTTTGTGTTGTTTTATTTTTCTATTCAGAGTTGATTGACTTTTAAAAAAATACGCAGTAAGACTGACTTTGTGAAGGTGACTTGATAAAAGATAAACCACAGTTTTCAAAATATTTGTTTCTGTTAATATATAAACAGACCTTGGATAGTCTTTAAATAATTGGTACGCTCTTTCTTTGTATTCACCCTAGGTAGGTGTTGTACAGCCTGGGATATCTCTCAGTACATTTAAAAAAAAAAGGAACATTTCAAAGGTCAGGGTTTTAATGGTTTTAATTTCTAAGAGAATTTTTTTTTTAAATTTTTTGGTCAGCACCAATTTGATTTTAGCTTAGGGAAAGCAAGTACTTAATATATTAACACCTGAGTCTTCAGTAAGTAGTTAAATAGTTCATCTTACAGTTTTTGTGTCTGACTACCTTCTTTTAAGAAAATCTGACAATACCAAATTTGTTATTTCCAATACTTACAAACAGAAGAATGACCTAAAAAGCAATTGCTCTGAGGGATCTCCTTATATGCCAAAGAGTTGTTAAAGGATGCTCAATTAACACTGAAAAGAAAGAAAGCAACAAACAAAAAAACTTTAACACATCACCTTTAACCTGAACAATCATTTAGACTGAAAGCAAACTATTTCCTCAGATCCTCAGATAAAGGAAATATTCAAATATACATGTATGTATGGGATTCTAATAGCCATTCTTCACAGTTACATCTGAGACAACATAGGATTTGTAGTTTGTTTTGTTTTTAAATGAGACTCCCTCTGATAGAAGAACTGAGTTTTGAGGGAGTTTATTGTTTAGTTGGTTTTTTAAACTGGTTTTTTGTTTTAAATATGTCTATGACTGATCTCTGTCAATCTACAGTAGTTTTCTTTTTTAATTCTCCTTTTTGCACTTGCTTAAACTTAATGTAGAAGATTTGTAGAAAAAGTCAACATCCAGACTTTATAGAAGAGCATATTAGTTAGTTATTTGAGCATGATTGGTTGACTGTGAGTTTATTGAAAAGATAACATTTCTACATCAAGTAAGTATAATAAATTGGTTTTCTCTTTAAAGGGATGGAGAAAGAAAAAGTATGAGCACTGAAAGGTATGCTTCTTTAATATTGAAAAAATTACATTAACCATTAGAACCACTAAATACCAAGTAATGTCTACTTTTATTAGTCATATAATTTCACTGTGTATTTGTTTAAAAACCCACATATACAACAAGCTCACTAAATCGTATTCAAGCTTGCATTACTTTTTGTCCTTGCCTCCAGAATTCCATGGAGGTATTTTTGTCAGTTTGTGTGTTCTCTTATCATCCGATTCTGCTAGTGCCTTTAATGCATCAGAGTGGTCTTTAAGCTGTAAGATAAGGTGGAAATATATAAGGGCTTGAATTTCTTTTATCAGTTTAAGTTTAATATCAATATCAGTGTAGTAGCCTGCAGACACATGTATTTCCTAATTGAAGTTTTTACCAGTGTGAAGTTCCTTAAGAAGGTAGTTAATTTTTAAAATATAAGTTCTGCCAGGAGAATCTGTAAAGCACTGTAATAATTATGCCTATCGTCGTGTGTTTTCTAGAAAAGGTGGTAAGAAAAGATGCTTACTCCTCTCCTATTGAGACTTAATTGTGACCGGCTTAAGTAAGCCCAATATGATTTTGGTACCATCACAGCTGAAAAATTTATGGCTTTAGTCTTGTGCTAGTCAGACAGATACTTTGGGCATCTTTACAGTACCTTTGTGCATTGCTTTTCTTCATTCTTTTTTTTCCTCAAAGAGAACAGTTTTAGACCAGAGATGTGTACAGGCTTCTGAGATCATGCAACTAATTTATATGGGGGAAGAGACAGCCCTGAAATAGCATTCTCTCTATCCTGTCCCTTCCAAGCCTTGGACTTTTACAGCTTCTCAATCCCTGCAGTATTGTCTGAATAGCATGAGTTACTCCTTGGATAGCGAAATGGGACCCACAGTGAAATACTCATCCCATTAGTTTGGCAGCATGCAAACATTCGTAGGGGAATATGAATCATACTAGAGGATGACTTTTCAGTACAATTAGGTAAACCTGACTATAACTTAGAGATGTGAAATCCAGTGTAATTTTATCAGCCTTACACTCGTAAATATAAAGCTTGACATGAAACAATGTATCTGACAGACCTTTCGAAAGCATGTGCTGTCTGTAAGTTTTGCCTTCCATTTCTCTTAAAACCTCAACTAATTGAAGGTTGCTTTTCCTGTCATGTTATTACTAAATAGTAAATACTATTCCTATTATTTAGTAATATTACTAAGTATTACTATTTAGTAATAACTATTACTAAATAGTTATTTATTAGTAATAAATAACTATTATTTAGTTATTTATTACTAAATAATTTAGTTATTAAATAATAACTAAATTATTACTACATTACTAAAAGCAAATGTACAGCAAAAAGATAACACTGTAATTTCCCTACTAAGAAGCTCTAGCAAAGACAGTTGTCAACATTTTTGGCAGAAAGATGCTTTTCCTCCTCTGAGGCTAGACATAATTATACTAGTTGGCATCTCTTTCTTAGCATCTGCATTATTTATTTCTGATATTTGGCTCTGATGTTGACTTCCAACTCCTGGCTTTCTTCTGATGTTACACAGTGTGTACAAAGGAGATTAAATACAAATAACTGGGCTGGCTCTATGAATTCACTTACTGTTAGTATTCTGCCTTGCAAATACTTAAGCACCAATGACGTTAAATCTGAATCATTTTCAAATAGTGCATAAAAAATTGAAAGCCAAATTATTTCATTATTTGAAGGGCCTTTCAAACATTTTGCAAACAAAATATTCCTATTAAGAATCATTGTTCCTTGAAATAAGAACTTGAACCTATACAACATTCTTCTGATTATAGTATTGTTTAACTCTAAAAAAAGTACTTTCAGATTGCAGGCACTGAACATATTATAGGATTCATACTGAAAAAGATCATATTTTTGTCTTAGAACATTCAATGAAATAAACACAGCAGAAGACCAGTACAGTTTATGTCGAGAGCTCTGCAGAGACCTTGCTCAAGAGCTACAGAAAGACGGACTTAAGGTATTTCTGTTACTCAGGTTACTTGCAAAAAGATGCTTTGCGCTCCAACAATTCAATGCAGCTTTAGTATAAATGCTTTCAGCAGCATCATACCATGCAATCTATCTTTAGAAGTCTCCATTCTTTAATTTGCAGATGTTTAGTATTTATAACAAAATGTTAGCATTTTGTTGTTGTGCAGGTGGCTATCTAGCAATATGTGTGGGATAAAAATTAAATTGATTAATCAAGTTATTTGGCATGTAAACATTTTATGCTAAAAGCAATGTTTATAAGGGAATAATAGAGCTGATTTGGTCAATCATGTAATACTAATGTATTTAAAACACTGTTTCTCTCCTGTATACATACAGGATCCAGTCAATAGCCTGTTCTGTAGTTTAAGAACTTGACATGTACCAAACTTGCTGACAAGTTATTCACACCATTCAGTGGTATGAATAGTAGAAACAGTCCCTTTATTCCTTCTCCCCAATTACCTTGAAGGTATTACTATTACTTTGAAGGAACAGTTCATATTTTCTTTGAAGGTCTTATAGTAAAGCAAGGAATAACACTTAAGACGTAAAAGAATTGTTGTTCATCTTCTTCAGCCATGAAAGGTTGTCTCAAAAGGTGACAGGTTGAAAGGGAAATGATCAGCTAAGAAGGACAATGGGATAAGCTTACAAAAGCACCAGAACAAAGAGAGTGCTATTTATTTACATTTGGATGGACATGATAAATCACACAAATGGTTTGGGAAGTGTTGCCAGGGAAATATCTGTGCCAAACACAAATACTGTGTGTGGTTGTGATAGCACTATGCAGGAGAAAGTAAGTTTTCAGTGGATCTTTAATGGGTTATTACTTTTGCATTCTTAATGGTTAGGGTATCTAGCATTGAAAATTTCCAGATGTGGAAATAATTTTTTTAGACAGGGTAGAAGTTGTGCCTGTAGCCAAAACATGAACTCTATTGAACATATACTGGTGGCAGATGGTCTGCTGAGAACCGGAATCAAATGACCAGTTCAGAGAATTTGACTTCAGCAGAAATTTAGGGGCAAATACAGAATCTTGCAGACAAATTCTTGGGAGTGCCCCTTGCTGTGCACAGATAAGCACACAGTCTTGACTATGGCTTAAGGGCCCTTATATAGCTGCTACATAATAATTGTTTCTGTGCCATATATGACATACACGCTTAACCTTTTTTTATTCTGTTTTTTTTCCCAGGGTAAAACTGTTACATTGAAGCTTAAGAACGTGAACTTCGAAGTTAAAACAAGAGCTTCAACTGTGCTGTCTTCTGTTTCTACTGAGGAGGAAATATTTGCTGTTGCTAAAGATCTGTTAGGAACAGAAATTGATAGTGTTGCTCCTCACCCTCTGCGGATAAGACTCATGGGTAAGATATTTCAAATTCATTCTTCCTTTTCAGAATTAGGAAATCTTACAGTGTTTTGAAATAATACACCATACTTTAAAGTAAAACTGCTATAAATATATTTATCCTTTTTCTATTACTCTGGTAGTTTTTGCAAAGTCAAACAGATCTGGAGTGCTGAATGGTGACTTAGGAAGTTTTGGTAATTGAGGCTGTACTTTTTTTATGCAACAACATACAGATCAGCATGACAGTAGAATCTTGACTCATAGCAGTGTTTAATTCTGCTGCTTTAAAAGGGTTTTTAAATCTCCTTTGCACCACAACAACAGAATTGCTTATAGATCTGAAAGTGCAGTATTCTGCAGGAGATGGGAACATTTCTGACAACAGTAAACTCTGTTTTTACCCTAAGGTGTGTTTCAGGTGCTTATACATTCTGCTTGAAATGCTTAGTAATATATAAAACTTACTTGCCTAAGATATTAGAATGTGCTGAAGAAACAGATACTCTGATGGGTAGAGTTCATACAAAATTTTCAGACTGAATTCTATGTAACTGTATTAAGTTTAAAGCTTCATGTTATAATGCAATCAGTTAAAACTTCAGGGTACTAAAATTAATAATATGGTTTGGGCTAGTGCTTGGGTCTGATAAAATTGTATTGATGTTGTGATCCATTTGGAGGTAGTCTAGCATCTTTTTAGAGATAAATTGTGCCTTTATTGAGTGAATGTATACCTCAGAAAGTGTTAATTAGGAGTTAGTCATAAAATTGTTATTATAGGTTTGGTTTTCATCATTAGGTGTACGAGTATCAGGATTTCTAACTGAAGAAGAAAAGAAATACCAACAAAAAAGCATTACAAGTTTCTTAAAATCAGGAAAAGAAATTAGTTTCCTTAGGCTTCAGCCAGAGAAGTCCACCCAAGAGTATTTCACAAAAAATTCAGAAACCTCTCATAGAGGTAGTTTTTTTGATCAAAAGCGAGCAGCAAGACAACTAAACAGTGAGACTATTTCTCCAAATGAAAGCAGAGGTAAGCAGCTCTTTCATAATGATAAATCATCAGCAAATTTTGTGGAAGAAACAAAGAAAGTCACAGATTTACAGAATTCTAATGTTTGTAAGATCTTCACCTGTCCTGTTTGTTTTGAGGAGCAAAGCAGCAGTAATTTGGAAGAACTTAATAGACACATTGATGACTGCCTCAGTGGGATGCATGTTAAAGATACTGTGGAAATACCCAAGAAAGACAGTTCAAGAGAAAATACTCCAAACTTTCTTCCACAATTTAAAAATGAACGTGTTGATGAATGTAAAAAAAATAAAACAGATCAATTACCAGGAACAGACCAGTTGGCAAGCGTATCTGACAGCTCTACTAACAATAGCACAGAAAAATCTGGTCAGATAATACCTGATAAATCTCCCAGAGAACGACAGCCTAGCAATCTCGGTGACATTGCTAGAAACGTGTGTATGAAACAGTGTCTCTTCCCCAGAAAAATATCACAAGACCATGAGGACCATTTTGGCAAGACTGAACATATAGAAGGAACTAGTTCATCCTGTTTCTTTGAAGCCAAAGAAGACAGTGTTCTTGTTTGTCCAGTTTGTAATTCAGAACAGAAAACCAATCTTGTGTCATTTAACAGACATGTGGATGTCTGCTTAAATAAAGGCCTTATCCAGGAGCTGACAGAAAAAGAGGATTTTCCTACTAAGACTTATAATACAGAAAACTCGAACAGAGTTTTCTCTGGTAAGTATATGCATTAGGATATATTTGATTATTCAAATTATCTGCTTGTGCAATTAAGATACTTTGGCAATGGTGTATTTTGAACTTTTTGGGACTTCAAAATTTTTCCTTAAGAAGCTCCTTTGAGTAAGGCCTATATAGGAGTGAACATTTTCATTAAAAAAATATCAGATTGCTTTTCATTACAAACTAGATTTATGAATGTAATATTAGTTTGACAGTGTCCTCCCATTTGCCACAAAGGTGACATAGGAATTACTGCTCATTTCTGGAAATTATGTGTTTGTTACACCCAACCAAAGGTGTTTGTAAGGCCGCTGAGATTAAAGTGAAGATCAATGAAAGCGTCTTCAGAGAGTCAGTTAACAGAAAGGCCCCATTATGTTGTATGCTGGCAAAAATAGGGAGATGGTGAACTAGAGCTTAAAGGAAGAAACCTCCAAGTCTGTTGTATAGCTAATAAAATATATCACATAACTGTACCTGTAACATGCCAAAGCAGTAGCACATTTTCTGAAGTAGTTTCTCTTTTTGACGAAGAGTTTGTCTTTGGCCAGATTAGAGGGCATGTGCAGGTAGTAAAGTATCTGCCTGAAGTAGTCCCTAATCTATTTTGGGAACCTTATAAAAAGGAATTAAAATGCTAGTGTGTTAGAATTTTCAGGATACGATTAAGACTTACAATAAGAACCTTTTACACAGAGAATTTTCAAAGTGCTTTTGCTGTTGCATGTGCAAACAGGCTTTAATTTGAATGGAAGACTTACTTTATGTGAAGTTTCTTTATTTCCCCCTGCAGGATAAAAAAATTAAAAATGAATTTTCAACTACCATCTTGAAAATCAACTACGTTATGCTAAAATATTTCTGAAAACTGTTACAAGGTTCAAAGTAATCCCTTATAATTCAATAACCCAAAGGCTTTTTGGTTTTCTCTTTTAAAAATGGTAATATAAACTACGGTATTCAAGCTGCAGATAATAAAATGTTAACTGCTTCTTGAGACAGATTAAATTTTAAAAAAAGTTCTTCCATGTATATAATTTCTGAAGCATTCTTTCTTTATTGAAGTAATTCATTTTGGTTGTTTTTAATTACTTTTAAGGAGGTTTAAGCAAAGGACAGCAATCCATAAATGCATCACAAGGAACAAAAAGGTAAGGGTTTTCTGGAAGCCTGACTACACAACTTGTTTTAAAATAATACAGTTTAGAAAAATATTCAGTGTTGTAAAACCTGTGTTGGTATGCATTGTATATTTTAACCTCTTACTGTTATGGTTTTTTCCCTTTCTTTAACCTTAGGTCTGGACTAACAGCTTCGCAGTCAGTATCAAAAAAGGCCAAGTCAAGCAGTTCCAAACATACAATTGAAATGTTTTTTAAATAACTGTGTAGCAACATGTTCTATATGAAGCATTTCATACAGTTTTATGACTGCAATTTAAATTTAGCATTGACAGTAGACTGGATTCAGGTGCCTGTTGTTTTGGAACCATTACATGTCTGTATAGCAAGAACATGATGTCTGAGACAGAAGAAAAGGTAGAAATGAAGGGGTTTTTTTTTCTTTTCTTTTCTTTGGAGAATAATACTTTTTTTTCCCCCACTTGTCTCCAAGAATCAGAATTCGCTAGCACTTTGATTTAGCTCCCTAGAACACAGGAATCATTAGCTAGGGTGCCCCACTGTGCTTCCTGAAGGCCCTCTTCCCACAGCTGAACTTCTGTCTTCTCTGTTGATTTTATTGGACAAATTAAATTATGAGATTAGCTGTGTGATAACAAAGAAGAGTTGAGTTGCTTGATTTCAGCTAACAAATGTCTGTCTTCGTAGTGGACACAGAATTTATTAGTCTCACAGTTACACAGGATAAGAACAAGAACTTAGAGCACTATCAAGCTTTCATTGTTGTTACTGAAAAGTACTTCAGTAAGAGTTGATGGATAAGATCTGAAGAACTCATTGATGTCCATCGTTGATGTCCATTGTGATGATGCACAATGACTTCACTTACTTAAAAAAAACGTTAATAAAACAGTTGTTTAAGAGAAGGATTCCTTTACAATACTCAGACAAATGCTGTTTGATCTTTGGCCTTTCCACAGAGACTGAAAGCTTCTTTACAATTTAAAATCGTTACCAGGCAGTAGCACTAAATTTACTCTAAATAAAAGGTTTCATGGTGCAATAATAATGCATTATGTGCAAATACAAGATAATGAACCTACTTATTGTTTAGCTATCTTTCTCTTTAAAATTATTTTGTATTTCTGAATAAAGTATATTCTGTGAGTGCATATGTGGAAAGACGAAGTTAAGTGCAAATATTTAAAATACTCTGTTTAGATTTTTTCTGTTCATACCAAATTGTTTAAAGACATTTTATTATGATTAAATATTTATCAGACAATTTATTATGACAGCATATTTCTTAGAAGTTATACAAACAGTGCCAAACCGTATATTAAATATAAATTCCTTTCTAACTGCGAAGTCTTTTAAAGAAGTGGCTACTGTAGAAGTATCTATTTTGTTGTTTAACTGTATAGGGATTTGCTTGGTTTTTAAACAAACAAATGTATACGTGGTATGTCTTAGATGCCCAAGCTCAGTTCAGAATGTGCTTTCCTGTTTCCAGAATTGCTGGAATAATTACACCATCTCTACCTGCTCATCTGTTTGTTTGTCAGATGCCACTATACCCACAGCTCTGTCATTTGAATTCATGTCAGTGCTCCCTTATCTGCTTTGGACCAAATCAGCTGGACTAGTTCAGACTATAAATTGATTCAGTTGACTTTTTCTAAACCAGGTCAGTGAGCACTCAGCTATTCTGAGTGACAGAGATATGAGCTATTCTGTTGACAGAGATGAGAGGTGGTAACTTTTGGTAGGAAAGACGTAAAAGCAACTGAGGGAACATAAGGCTGCCACTGCTGTTTAGAAAGTGAACACCTATCCCTTTATTACTTTGTATCTCTGATTCAATAAAGTGTAGAATTTAAGTATTACCTTGTCTTTGTGTGTATATATCTTTAAAACGTCTATTTTTACATAAGCATTACATATCAAAAAGTAAGCTACTTGTAAGTGCTTGAAACAATTTAGTTGGTTGGTTTAGCTTCAAAAGTTGCCTTGCCATCTGTTTAACCTAGTGTCATGGAAAGGTTGTGGATGTGTCAGTGTTAATGTCAAAATAAAATGCATAGTGTGGTTGTAAATTATTTATTGCAATTCTGTAGTGGGTTGACCCTGGCTGGATGCCAGGCACCCACCAAAGCCGCTCTCTCACTCTCTGCAGCTGGACAGGGCAGAGAAAATATAATAAAGGCTTGAGATAAGGACCAGGAAAGATCACTCATCAAATACCATCGTGGGCAAAACAGGCTCTGATTACAGATATTAATTGAATTTATCACTAACAAAATCAGAGCAGGATGAGAAGTAAAATAAGACCTTAAAAACATCTTTCCCCCATCCCTCTCTCTTTCCCACCTCTACCTCCTCCCCCCCCCGCGGCACAGGGAGAGAGGGAATGGGGGTTACATTGTTTCTCCCACTGCTCAGGGAGAGTCTTTCCCCTGCTCCAACATACGGGGTCCCTCCCATGGGAGACAGTTCTCCATGAACTTGTCCAACGTGAGTCCATCCCACGGGCAACAGCTCTCTGTGAACTGCTGCAGTGTGGGTCACTCTTCCATGGGGTGCAGTCCTTCAAGGACAGGCTGCTCCAGTGTGGGTCCCCCACGGCATCACAAGTCCTACCAGGAAATCTGCTCCAGCATGGGCTCCTCTCTCCATGGGTATTCAGGTCCCTGCAAAGTCCCTGCTCCAGTGTGGGCTTCCCAAGGGGTCACAGCCTCCTCTGAGACATCCCCCTGCTCCATCGTGGGTCTCCTCCATGGACTGCAGGGGGATCTCTGTACCCCCATTGGCCTCCATGGCTGCCGGGGCACAGCTGCGTCACCATGGTCTGCACCATGGACTGCAGGGAAATCCCAGCTCCAGCGCCTGGAGCACCTCCTGCTCCTTCTTCAATGACCTTGGTGTGTACAGAGCTGTTCCTCTCACATATTCTCACTCCACTTTTCTCTGGATGCAATTACATCTGTGCAATAACCTTTCTTTTCTTCTTAAATATATTATCAGAGAGACCTTACCACCATTTCTGATTGGCATGGTCTTGGCCAGCAGTGCATCCATCTAGAGCTGGCTAGAATTCGCTCTGCTGGACATGGAGGAAGCTTCTGGCAACTTCTCACAGAAGCTACCCCTGTAGCTCCCCTGCTCCAAAGTTTGGCCATGCAAACCCAATACAAAATTGTATGTGTTTACTGGTTTTCAAGCCATTTCCCCCCCCCTAGTTCTTCTAGTTTCTTATACCATATTTATTACTGTTTTTGTCTGAAGAAGGCCTTCAGTTCATGATTAAGCATTGTTGACAATTTCTGTGATGCAAGTTTTCTTCTTGTTTCTTGTGGAAAAGACTGTATAAGCAATGTGTTTTTTTTCCATTTTCCTCAGTGACTCTATGTGTGTTATTCAATTGATATTAAATTAAAATCTCTTTTTATTAGTATCTAAAAGTTTCTTTGTAGCTGTCTTTAACTTAATTGTATATGATTTCCTGTGTGTGAGCCATTCCACACTTACTATATCTATAGTTCTGAAGCATGTGAATGATCTAGGTTGGCAGCAGATGCGACTTCTTGTGTAGCGTGTAAGTATCTCCTTATTTAAGGTATACATATAAGTGCTTTGTCTTGAATTCCTCTTTTAGTTATGAGTAACAGAGAAAAAGGATAAGAATTCTGTGATCTTAATGTTCTTCCCTCTGCCAGTTCTGAAGAAAAGAATTTAGACTGTCTACACATTCAACATGCTTGCATCTTACCTTACATTTTATTTTTATATTTGCCCTACTCATTTCTGTATGTATTACTACTGTTGTCTTAAGTATTAAAGAAAGTGCTCATATTTCCTGTCAGAGCAAGAGCTCTGTGAAGGCAAGTAAGGAATATGTTACAGTGCTTCCTTGCTCTGCACTTTGTTTTGGGTTCTCTGCCTCTATAAGTTTCAGCTTCAGTCTTTCTGCAGTCTTTGGGGGCCATTTGAAAGGGTCAAGATTGTAGGAAGTGGTTAGAATATGTGCTGAACTTGCTAAATATAAAGTTTAAGCACATAATACACAGTGAAATAGTATTGTGTATTAGTAATTAGAACTGGAAATTAGCAGCTGGTGTTTCATGACTGTGTAAAATTATGATTTTACTGTAACTCACGCTCTGTATGAGGCTGTAAATCCTTTGGTGCCAGCTTTGTAGGCAAACCTAATCATCCCATAGTTGTTATCGTTCATTTTGGAAAGGAGCATTAATGTTGAAAACAGTGGGCTGTATTACCGTACAGAAATACAGTAATACAGACCTTTCTACCTTTTAAGAAATTTTTGGAATATTTGACTCACAGGAAGCAAGTAAAAGTGAAACCTCCATGATTCAATTATGGCTAAATCAGTTGCTTGTTCTTCTTTCTCACTGAGTTTACTTTCACAGGGTTGTTTTTTCTTTCAGCTGAGTAACGTTCACCTACTGGAAGTATAGTTGATGAAATTGTCTTATCAGAATAAAGTGTATCAATTCTAAAGATTCTTATACATCACAGCCTGTCTATACCAAAAATGTTTAAAGGAGAAAAGAACTAAAAAACTGTGAAATCTCTTCATCTGTGGTAAGCAGAATCTGAGCAAATAGTTTTTTATCCAAATCTGTTCAATTTACAAACTCTTGAGTCTTTCAGATTAATTTTATTATGGACAGGTATGGTGTTAGTCATCTTGGAAATTAAGATGATTGTGTAATTTAATATAAGAAAAAATTACAGTTATGAAATTTAAATGTGTCCACAGTTGTGCAAAGCTGAATACTGGTAATTCTGCTTTCTTGGAACTACTTTTCCTATATTTTTTTTTGAAATAGCGATATCAAAGGCTGTTTTAAAAGTAAAATTTAATATAGTCACTTGAAAAAAAAGTTATGCCCTGTTGTGGAAAAAATTGTTTTCTATGTGAAAGGAAATACCAATTCTGGCTTAAGTAGACCAAAGTTATAGTGGACTTCAAGATAAACTGAGAAATAGGTAGGTTAGATGGATCTCAGTATGTCGGTTCACAAAAACCGAATCTTTGGGGATGTGTGTTTTGATTTTGATAGGACTTTGACAAAAGCAAACGAAAACATTTTCTACGTGAAATTGAAGGGTCTTGTGATTGTATCAATACTGCTACCACATGTGCATAGTTATGCACAAATTTATGGCAGAAGCACCTCAGTCTCTCACATCCTAAGTCTGCGTGAGGCATGCAGGTGTGCAGGGATGGTCACCCTCTCCTGTCCAGTGAACGCTGGTTGACAGTGATGAGAATAACTCCCCAAAATGGTGTTCAACCTGCAGAAAGAGCTCCGTGACTACCCAGTGAGTAGTAATACATCCACCTGGCTCCAGGCATCCCAGTGATACTTCGCTGTGTCTGTACACATGCACTTGTAGCATGGCTTTTCAAAAGTGCCCCTTGTTTGTCTGGTGCAACGGGACTGCCTTTTGTCTCGTGTGTGCACTTGAGGGTGCTGACTGCTCCTGGTACAGAAGGCTAGCCACTGGGGAAGATCTGGGGGGAATTGGATGGGGCAAGGATGATCCCGTTCAGTGCCTAGCTACTGTCAAGAAATGCAGTGTTATTTAGTGCCTGGTTTCTCTTAGAACAAACTCCTAAAGCTGCTCCACATATCTGCCCCTTCGCACGGTGGTGTCCGGGCACCAGCAGGGCGCTGTGCAGGTGTGCCCGCAGGGGTGTGTTAGGTCCGGCTGCGTGTGCTGGAGTCCTGGGAACCGGTTTGTCGGGACCAGCCCAGGACACCTCCCTCGGCACATCGGCCTGGGGCCCCTTCCCTTGGCTGAGGAGGAGCCCAGGGCAGCAATGAAGGGTCTGAGCCGCCTGGTCCGCGCCGGGGAGGATGCCGCGAAGGGAGCCGTGGCAGCGAGCCACGAGGGCCGTGAGTCCGCGGGGGTTGGAGGCGAGGCCGCCCGGGGGGCAGCGCAGTCCCGGCTTCCCGGGCTGCGGCCGGCGCAGCCTTCCCTGGAGGCAGCGTGCGAGGCCCCGCCAGGGCTGCTGGGACCCACCCAGACCTGCTTTCTGCCTTGACCGGAGAACAAAATGAGCGCTGGGGGTTGGAAAGGACAACGTTAAACATGAGCTGTTGTACACGTAGTAAAAGACATCAGCAAACTCATGGATGTGGGATTGGGAGCTGGCTTTTGGTGTGTTGTGTTCCAAGAGGCAAGTCCCGCCAATTGCCCACTGCCCTGCTTTAACTTCCGTTCTGAACTGCTCTGAGAGGGTTCGCTGGTATTAGTCACGTCCCTGGAGCTGAGTATCTGCCTCCATTTTCACAGCCGATCTGGTCCCTCATTTTGGGAGGCACACAGAAATCACAGGACCTTGCACTCAGAAACACAGCCCAGTAATGGGGTCTCCAGCCTTCAACTTGCAAAGCAGTCTGTGAAAGAACAGACTGCTCTGGCATGAGCTGCGGTTAGTGAAAACAGGTGATTTGTGAAAACTTAAGTGGTAGTCCTGGAGACCCCTGCTTGGATAGAAGGCTTCCATAAATCTATAGTCTGACAGCTCTGTACTCCTGTAATTTCATACATGAAAAAAATAACTTTGCAAAAACGTCAAAAGTTTGGGCAACAAATCAGGGTCATGGTCTACATTGTCATGGTTCTTAACTCCTGAATTACTAAGAAGTATGAAGAGAGAGAGATTATTAAGAAACATAATGCACAGAGCAAAAGGTCTTTTTAACAGCAAGTGGCCAATTCATGGCTTCTGGAGAGGAGAGGAAAGATCAATTATTAATTCTTTGTCAGAACTACAAAACTATCCTTGCTGATGCATATGCAGTAAAGAAACATCATTTTATCTTATTGAAGGCAGTGTTGAGCAAAGTCCTGGGGTTGTTCGTTATTGTCTTGAGATGCATTTATTGTTGCATTCTCATGTCGGATACGGAAGTCAGCAGGAGCGAATGTGGCCTAATTGTAATTAATTGCAGCTAATTAGTGCTGTATGTTTTTTTCCACATTTGCCGTAAATTTGCCTTGAGGTATCCTTTGACCACTGGTTTACCTGACTTTCAAATGGAGTTAGTAGAAAGCTCTGTTGGATACTTCCTTAGGGTAATGACTATGAAAACTAGGAGTGAGACATTTATTCTTCGAAGATCACTGTTCGTGATAACGATTTTACTGTCAGCCATGCTCCTTGTCACAGATGCCAGAGATGCACTTTTCTTTGCAAATCCTTTTTTCTTTTTTTTTTTCTTCTTTGTGTCCCCACGTTGTAATACAAACAACACATATTACATGTTCTCCAGAGAAGTTTGGAAAGATGTTTCTTTTGTTTGAGGCACTTCGATAATTTCATAGGAAGACTGGAAACACCTTTGCAAGTATCCAGTTTAATTTGTGATTAATTTTGTACAGTAAAGATGTGATTATTCTCCCTGAGATTATAGCCACTGGTAACATAAAATGCAATTAAGTGAATGTCATCCTGATCTTCCTTAGTATGCTCTGCAGTCACACTGCCTCAAGCTGTGTTCTTATTAGGCATTAATGAACTTAGACATAATATGGTAGGATGAAATTTCCTGAGACGGCTCTAAGGAATAGATAATTGCTGTAGTTCCTGGTCCAACAGAGTGCTGCCTCCCTGGTGATATCCTTGGACAAGTGGCCTTCAGCCCAAACTATTCTAGACAGAAGTTATCTAACTAATTATATTTTAAGTGTGACATGCAGTGGGATTAAAAGTATCTACAAACATTTTTGCAACTGATTTAACTGCTGTGCTATTTTCTTCTAAGTGGTTAATTAAATGTTACAATAGAAAAATGAAAAATATTGTGACCTCCAGCTAAACCAGTTATCAGGCACCAGAATTTTTCTTTTCAAAGTTGCTGACTACGCTTTGCAACTACTTTAGCTGACCAAACAGATGTTAATTTTTGGATTGAGACATTAAAGGGAGGTCTCAGTTTAAAAGCAAATGTCAGATTATGGCCTAATTTTGAGTTCAAGTAGACACTTTCTTTCTTCCTTCCTTCCTTTCTTCCTTCCTTCCTTCCTTCCTTCCTTCCTTCCTTCCTTTCCTCCCTCCCTCCCTTCCTTCCTTCCCCATATAAAAGTCCCGGGTGGGTTGTTTTTCCAGTTGTGTCATACCGCTTTACATATTTTGTGTTTCGGTGGTGTGTTCTGTTTTAGAACAATTTCTCAAAGAATAGGACATAGGTGCTGCAGTTTGTACCATTCACTGCTATGCCTATGCAATAATTTCGGATGCAGTTAGATAGTGAGAGTTTCATAAACTGTTCCTGTGAGTGCAAACTCTGGTAATCCATGTTGTGAAAAGTCTCCCTTTAGTTGCACTTAAAAGCTGAAACTAGAAATATCAGCCAGATGTCTCTAAAGGAGAAAAATGTAGTCATTAAAAACTTTGATGATGAGAAGCAAGTGATTCTCATAATACATTAAATCGCTACAAATAACAGGAAGTAAAAACAGTATCATTATCCTTTACGTTGGTTATGGCTACATTTTTAATAATACTTTTTTTTTATCATGTTTTTCCACAGTATTGCTGGATGAGAGAGAATTTCAATATGCTGCTAAAATAAACAATTTGGATACCATGGAAAAGCTGTTTAGAAAGAATGTTAATATAAATGCTGTAGATACTGTGAGTATGAAGTGCCTGACAGATCACTGATATAAAGGGTGACTCCTTGGGGTTGCATGGTGGAATGCCAGCATGCCCCCTCAGCTGCAAGGTGGCGAGGCTGCCGAAGTGCCCTCTAGGACCTGACAAAGAATCATTCCCTATGGACATTATGGACATTAGGATCTGTGCAGCATAACTCTCAGGTTTCTGCATTTAGCCAGTAGTCAGTGTATCACATTGGGAACTCACGTAAGGACTTCTCAGTTCTGCCCCTGCTCTAGTATTTCCTCAGAGCTCTTTGGTGACTAATTTCACAAGTTCTCCATCTTTCTGAGCAGGATGACTTCCCTCACAGTCACTTTAAGAATGGATTAATGCTGCTAGCATTACAAATAACTAGGGAGAAGTATTACTCTCTGGTTTGCATGGAACCGTGAGAGCATTCTACAATATCCTCTGGCTCCAGCTTGAGCTCGGAGTTCATATTTGCCCTAGATACACGAAAATGCATTTCTTATGCTGACTTCAACACTAGGCCTAAAATCTGATGATGTACACTTCACAGTAGCTAAATATAGCACTGTGTCCTACATGAGAGGTAGTTCAACAGCAACGGAGCAGTCGTGATATTCATCTTGGAGTTTTGCATAACAGTGTGTTCTCAGTGGCTACATATAAGTCATCTACCCATGAGTATTCAATGTTACTTAATTCTGGGTTCTGAAAAAATTTGCTTCCCATGGCCACATGCGTTTTCACCCACTGGGGAATTTAGAAGATAATATGGTGCATTCCTTGATTTGTTTGTGAAACAGACAAGGAGACAAACATTTCTTCCTGAGTACACTCCTCTTGAATACTGAGAGTATCACTTGCATTTTACTCCAAAAAGTCACTTTAAAATAGTTCTTTCTTCCTTCTTGCTTTCCAGAATTCAGGAAGTTAAACTAAATACATTTTCAGTCCAGTAGTTTGAAACTTTACTCTGTCATCCTTAAATTAGACCTATAGTATGAGAGAGTTACTAGCATAGCTGCAGAGGTGTTGCACTTTGATTGATTGTCCTAGTAGGGATGTAGCTTACTCTGGCAAAGCCATTCTTTTTGCTAATGTTGATCATTCCTGCCCCTGTACTCTCAAGCCAAATAAGAAAGCTGTCAAAAGGTGAGCTTTTTGATAGTACTCTTTCTGTACAAGAGGCTTTTTGGAACATAAATACACACCATAAATCCCACCTTTTTATCCTTTTGATACATACAGCTGTAAATTTAAATTTATACATTAAAAATTCGGGTGATCTGCAGAGAAGCTAAGAAAACAAATCTAAACCAACTTTTAAAATTAGTTGGTTAAATCTCTTAGACATCTTTGTATGGAAACCATCGGTGATTTATGTTAAACCCAGTTACGTCCACTTTAACTGAAAGCAAAACTCTCTCCAATAAAGTTTGATTCAATTTAACAAATCCCTTTTAAATATATACCACTAATCACTTTACGGAAGTCTTCCTGAGAAGCACTGAGCCCATTCACCTCTGTAAATTTACTCACTGTTTGCAAGGTGGTAGCTTTCGTTTACGTAGATGATGACTCAGTCTGGGAAGGTAACTAACACTGAGTGAGGGAGAAATCTTTTCTTGCATTGCAGAGGTTTAGTCAAAAGCAAGGAGGGTACAAAAAGCAAATCTAATTGCATACATAGGGCCCTCAGCTATTCAAATCATACCATGCAATAAAACGATAAACAAGGATGCTTCTTTTAGTGCATGCATCTCCCCTATGCAGTGTTTGACTACTTAATCCCATTTTGATGTTTCGATGAAGGGACAATACTATGTAAACTAAAAAAATCATCCTATTTTTACAAGAATTCTCTAAGATCAATACCTAAATTCTATCCAAGGAAACAAAACAAAATAAGATAGAGACCAAGTGTGAGTGTTAAAGGAGAAATATGAAATAGTATGTATTAACAGTTACATTTGGTAATAATCAGAGAATTCCAACATCCTGATCACCTGGATAGGGAAAAAAAGTGTATTACAGACCTGACAAACAAAGCTTTGCTTATTCCAGCTGAAACGCACAGCATTGCATTTTGCTGTTGCGGGAGGCCATGTGTCCGTGGTGGATTTTCTTCTTCATCACAAAGCTAGACTTGACATGGCAGATCAGGTAAGCTGGTTTGTTTTGGTTCATATGTATAGTGACACCTTTGAGGAACTGTAAAAGTAGATATTCTTCTTGTGCTCCCAATTGTTCAAAATTAAGAGCTTGCACTAAAAACTCCTCTTTGTCTTAGAACTGCACATATTTATATGAAAAAGGCATTTTTAGAGGAAAAACACATTACTGAATGTATTGGCTAACTTGAATACCTGAGTGAGCACAAGACACCCCCCTCAGCCAGGTGGCAGTGCTTTACCTAATACAGCCAAGGATATTACTTGCCTTGTGTACTGCAAGAGCACACTGCTGACTCATGTTCAAGTCAATGTGCACCAGGAACCCCAGGTCTTCCTCTGCCAAACTGCTTTCTAGGCAATTGGCCCCAGTCAGTTTGCTCCTGGGTTTGCTCCTCCTCAGGTACAGGACTTCGCATTTCCCCCACTGAATTTCGTTATGTCCTTACCAGGCCATTTCTCCAGCCTGTCAAGGATGATGGCACACCAGTATGGTCTATCAGCCATTCCTACCAATTTCTTATCTATAAATTTGCTGCAGGTACATTTTCCCCATCATTCAGGTCATTAATGAAGATGTTAAATAGCATTCCCTGGATGGATGCCTAGGGGGCATTGCTTGTGACTGGCCTCCAGCTGTTCGTAGCTTGGAAGGTTTTACAGGTCAGACTTTTGAGCCACAGCCAAAAATTTTGCCCAAGCCCAGATTTATCTTGTTGCCTGCATACCTTCCATGCTGCCCTCCACTGCAATTTCTGCAAAATCAAGAGATATTGAAAAGCTGGAGTGAGTCCCATGCAGACCTTCTAGAATGATTAGGAGTACAGCACATGGTATATGAGGAAGTGTCCTAATATCCAACCTAAACCTCCCCTTACACAGCTCCATGCCATTCCCTCTGGTCCTGCCAGATCATTGGCTGCTTCTCTTCTTCCCCTCACAAGGAAGTTGCAGACTGCAGCGAGGTCTCTCCTCAGTCTCCTCTTCTCAAGGCTGAACACACCAAGTGACCTCAGCTGCTCCTCATACGGCTTCCCCTCCAGATCCTTCACTATCTTTGTCACCCTTCTTTGGACACTCTCCAACAGCTTTATATCCTTGTATTGTGGCACCCAAAACTGCCCCCAGCACTCAGGGCGAGGCCGCACCAGCACAGAGTAGAGCTAGCCTTTTGTTTTTAAGATGTTGAAAACAGGGTTCTTTTTCTCCTATAAGAGAAAAAGTTTTTAGAGAATTTAATAGAAGAGAACCTTAAAAAGAGGGCTAAATGGAAAATTAAGGTGACTCATGGAAATAAAGTCATTGCATATTATCACCTGAAATGTCATCCACTGCACCCAGGACTAACTATCTACATGGTTTCTGGAGAGAGAAAATAATTTCCTGGTAGGACTTAATCCCCCCCTCTTAAAATGGAATCAGTCCTACTCTAGGGATGCCAGACCTTCTGTCAAGAAGAGGTCAAACATATAGCTAGGTCTTGCTCTATTGCATTAACTTAATTTAAGTGAGATGAATCCCACCCACACTGTCAGGTGTTAATATTGCTTTTCTAAAAGCTTGCAAATCAGAACCTGCTAATACACTGAATCAACCAAAAAGATTTAAAGAAATTTGGCTTGAGGTATTTTGGTGGTAATTTCTGCCTTTATCATTTTATTTGAAGCATGGCCTGACAGTGATTCATCTCGCAGCTTGGACTGGAAATCTGGATATAATGCGAAAATTAGTTAAAGCAGGTGCTGATCAAAAGGCTAAGAATGAGGTTTGTTGATGACAAATTTTTACCAACCCTAAACATGTTTATGTTGGAAAAAACCCAAACTTTCTTACAGACTGGCTTACCATTTTTCAGGAAGGAATGAATGTACTGCACTTTGCAGCTCAGAGCAACAGCATTAAAATAGTTGATTATTTCCTCCAAGATCTTCATCTGAATGACTTGAACCAACCTGATGGGGTACAGTGTGTTTCTGTTTATTTCTCTGATGTCATGAGACTTTTGTTTTGGGGGAAACAATCTTGACTTGGGGAATTTAAATGAATTTTAATTTATTGACAGTTACATATTAATTACTGACTTGGATACTGAGAAACGGGTAAAAGAAAAGCACTTAGGAGCAGCACCTTTCCTCCCTCTTTGCCCGTTTCAGTTGGACTGCAGATACCCCCTCCTCTGCCATCCTTACCTTTGCTGCATGTGGTGCTCAGTCGTGGTGAGGCAGAGGAGGTTGGATTCAGTCCACAGTGGATTCCTTTTTTCCTTCCCCTGTGTCTCCTCCCTTACATCTTCTTGTGTCTCCTGCTGTATCTCCACTTGTGCATCCCCACAGCAGTGACCAGCTATTCTTAAATACATTTTCACAGAGTCATCGTTTGGTTCTATGATGGGTTAAGTGTTGGCATGTTGTGGGACAGTGTGGCACAATTTGGTCCACTATGGAGCCAGCTGGAAATGGCTGTGAGCAGCACAGGGCAGCCTCTGACATTTCCCACGCAGCTCACCTTCACAGACCCCTGCCCTTACCAAAACCTGCCAGTTATGGCCAACATGGCCATGTTTCATCAAGGTAGAACGTAGAACTATTTGCAGCCATTCTACAGAGGTGCACTGACTCTCCAACAGTGCCTTGTCCTCATCAGGTTTTCTGTGGTTTTGTTTTTAATTCTGACAATGTTGGAATCTTGTTTTGAAATGTTATGTAGCTAAGTCAGATATTTTATCTTTACACGAGGAAAACTTATTCCTATGAGATCTGACACCAAAAGAACAAATCTCCAGTATTTTTTTTCTGAGTTTCTTGAATTTTATTGACCCAAGGGTGCAAAATTCTGAATTCCTTTTACACATGACAAGTCTGGCAAAACAGAGTTAATTTAACAAAATATGCTTGTGAAGTTTCAGGCCTTGGGAAAGAAAGGTGAGGAAGCACCTTCTCTTTGTTGAGGTTGTGTCATAACTCTCTATTAGGTGCATGCATTTTTTTTTCTAGGCATTTATATAGGCCACTATCAGGCATGATATGAAGCCATTTTAACTAGCTGGTTATACGCCTTAGTGTCTGAACAGTGGTATGGTTTTGTGTCAAGATAACTTTCTGCAGCTGAGTTTGTAAATGATTTGAAAAGGTTTTGTTTCAATACCACCAAAACCCCCGTACAATGTACAGTGCTAAATTCAGGCCTCCTGGATGAAACTTCTGAGATATTTCAGTTCTGGTCTGTGTTTGCAGAATTCAGATCAAACAGATTAACCCATGGAAATAAATCTTGCAATTTCTTTGCTGCCTGTTTCTGAGCATCCTCAGACTTTTAATGACACAGTTATTTTGATAAATATTTTTGTGCTGAGAAAAAATAGGATTAAAAGATTTTGAGTGTATTTTCCACTTTTTTACCATTTCTAAACAATTTTTGTGTATTTTATTCAGGATATGCAAGATGTATAATCTGTTTATTTACACTAAGTATATTTTAAATTACTGTTCTTCTTCTATATGTTGACTATTGCCTTAATCTCCTTAGTCATACGATATATAAATTTTTATGTAGACTACACATACACATGTGCATGCCATATATCCAGTAACTAGAAGTAAAGTATTTCTACTTTCTGTAACACTATGTTTCTTTCCATAATCGTTTTCTAGAAAGGTAGAAAGCCATTTCTTCTGGCCTCTGAAAAAGGCCATGTTGACATGATAAACAATTTGATTGCTTTGAAGCTATTTACATCTGAAAAAGATAAGGTAAATGTTTATTTTCTATAGAAGTACAACTACAAATATGCTTATGGAAGATTATTTTGTTTCACTGTAGTTATACAATCAAAATATCTGAGTGTGTTGCACTAATGTTACAGTGCTGGTAGTGATATATGTGACCAACAAACATAAAAGGATGATGATTTTAGTGGTAAAGGGAAGACAGTGGGATGGTTGCCAGGAGACTTTTCCATACACATTCACAATTCATGCAAAGCAAGACTAGCATATGCCTGTCTGTTGAGAGAAGTGGGAAAGCCTGGTGATAAGGGTGTCAGCCTCTGTTCTGGGAGATGAGATTTTCCAGTGTTTCACTCTGTTTGGCTGTGTCTGTGTGTCACTGCATGACCAATTTTTCAAAGGTGTTTAAATACTCCAGGATGCAAATAAGCACCTCTAAATTCTTTTTCAGCGGTACCTTAATATTTCAATCTGATTGAGTTTGCTTTGACACTGTATTTTAAGGTATCTTGGTAATTTTCAAAGTCTGCCCTTAAATTTATTTTTCCTTACTTGACTATTTCTGGAATGAGCAAGTTAGTATTTCTCTGTATCTGAGGCATTGCAAGGACAAATACACTAAAAATTGTGAAATCGTTAGATACTGCATTTACAGAACCACATAAGTAAGCACTCAGGAAGTGATGTTGGTTTTTTTGGTATTATGGTAATAGTTTAAAAGCTGCAGTGTGCCACCCAGAGCTCTGCTGTGCTGAGCAGTTTATCAGCAGAGGTTGAAATATAGTGTTGTCCCAGACATGTAGCAGGTTAAAAGTGTAAAGAGCACCAGGAAGTAAATGCTGTGGTCCCGCAAATTAGGTAAAAAGCCAGGACAGAAACTCATCTCCTGGGTCACTAAACCAAATCACACTGTAACCATCATTGTTAAAAAGGATTCTCACTTCTTCCCACTCAATGCTGTGAATGAAGAACTGTTCTGGACTCTCATTTTTCTGAGGGGTAGAATTCTTCTCCTAATTTTTTTAGCCATTTTTATACTATCTGGTATGCTAGCATTTTCTTTTAGTTCAAAACCTGCTGCTCTTCCTGAAGATTTTCTTTGTTTTTATTTGCTTGATTGTGTTATGTTTTGGTTTTGCTTTTGTTTCTGTTTTGTGTTTCTTAATTTGCTAGAGAGAAATTGCACTGATGGTGACAGAGACCAAAGATTGCAGTGTTGATGTCAAAGCCATGACAAATTTCTATACACTGACCTAGGCTTTTTTCATCTTTAAATCAGTGGTCTTGGGGTCTCAGTGTAGTTCCCATCCTTGTGGGACCCGGTACCTGAAGTTTTCTTTTGATTCATTTGTTAGGAGTTAGCATTTTTGCTGGTATACACTGAAGTTTTCAGACAACCAACTAGATCAGCAATGTCATGTCTGCATATGTGTGAAAAGGTCCTTTTTGGATTAGAGTGAGTCTTGGAACATGCTGTGTGGAGCTGCCTCATTCTCCTTCTATGTAAGAGAGACTTGCATGTAAAAGACCAAAGGCTTTGTGTTGGTGTTAGTTAATGTCTTTACTTTATTCTGGGTTTTAAAATATATTATTTGACATTTTAATTTCAAGGAAGGAAACACAGCATTGCATTTAGCAGCCAAAAATGGTCACACTGAAGTTGTAGAAATTCTGCTTGAACAGTGGGAGGAAATAAATGACCTCAATCAGGTGAGTGCACTGCAACTATTGAAAGAAATAAAGTTAGAGATTTGAAAAGTTTTCTAAAAAATCAAATTTGAAAGGAGGACATGTGGCACTGAGGAGATTTCATTAGTCTTTCTGGTTTCCTAGTAAATTTGCATCCTGTTTCCTTGTTCCTTGTCCAATAAATTAACCTCCATTAACTCCTTCAATGTCTCTTCCTCTGTCTTCTATTCCTTACACATATCCTCCCCTGCATTTGGCAAGCCCTTGCATAACTACTGGTAGAAGAAAACAGAGAAAGGCCTTAACCTCCCATGCTTTCTGTCATCCAGCATGTTTAGCCATGTGATCCCATTCCTTTTAACATCTCACTTTTAACACTTCTGGTGCTTTTCAGCCTATTCATTGAGCCGGTTTGACTTGCATACCAGGCACATATCATCACATGCACCTCAGCAAAGGGGTCTCAGATTTGTATCTTGTCCATCTGAACTCAATTGCATGCACAAAACTGGCTGTAGACTGCCTGCCCAGTTTGCTTTCCCGGGTTAGTGTTGGTGAGCTCAGCCAGCATATTCGTCAATTGCATATTAGCTGGGAATGTTGTATCCCTGATTTGATGCACTCGTGAACTTCATTTTAAGGCTTAAACAAGGAGGGGAGGAAGGAAATGCACACTAACTGCTCATCTCAGCATTCTTGCTTTGCAAAGGGTTCGTGTGTCTTCTGTTTCTTTTGTAGGGCAGCTGGAACAAACTGGCAAGGTAATTTCCTTTGTTGTGGGCTGACATGCCCACCGTGGGAACCAGCCATGTGGCTGATGATTTGTTCTGCTGAGCCAGTGGGCAAAATGAGCAACTCTTATGCAAGGCCCTCTTCTTCCTTTATCAGCAACAGATTGATGAGTTGAGAAGTTCCCTCTTATCCAACTTGTCTGCTGTTTTCAGCTGTGCCAGTTGTGAGGCACACAAGCCTCTTCGAAATGTGGAGCCCTCGTGTTTCCAAGGCTTGTCTAAGAATGTTGCTTCTGCACACAAAGCTTGTACTGCTTGTGCCCCTGTCTTGACATGGCTAGTGGGGTGACCTTCCCATCCAGCTGGAGATGTTCTGATATGGGTATGAACAGGTGTCTCTCTCCACAGCGTGAGAAAAGTGCTAAAATATATTCAGTTTACCAGAATAATGTCAGGATTTTAAGCAAAGAAAAATTAGGATTTATTGATTCTTTTGTGATTGTTGAAACACCAGAGTAACTTGCATTAAACCTTTGTGTATTTTAGGTGTTGAGAAGCAGGGATTAGATCATTGTGTAGCTGATGTAACCTATTTTAGATACTTGCTATGGAGACATGGAGACTTTTTCAGCATGAAAAGATTTGAAATAAATATGAAACAGGATGATTTCTGCTAAAAGTTCTCCTTATAACTAGCACTTGGGGTTGCGAATTTGTCAGAAATCTGTGGTGTTGTACTGACAGAAATTGGCATTCTCTGTATGTACTACCATGCTAGTGGTGTTGCCTGGTGTTGAATGGCAGGAATTGCTGCCCACCATCTTTCTGTCTGTGCCTCTTGCTAGCAGTCTTCTTTGAAAAGAGCATGATTAATGTTTATGAAATAGTTTTCTGTATATTAAACCTTACTGTACATCTGTCCAGATAAACATCATCTGTCACTTAACTGTTGGTGAGTTGCCATGTCATTCAAGAATTAATTTAGGAGCATTCAGGTTGTGTTCTCTTGGGTCCATCTCTCCTTTCCTATTGAGCTGGATGAGCCCGATGGAGCCTACCAGATGTGCTTTGTGTCTCAGTCTTATATGTCTTAAATTGGAGCAGATGTTTTGTGTCTTTTGGTCTAGAATGGAGAAACTCCATTTTACGTGGCTGTTGAAGGAGGTCATGAAAAATGTGCTGAACTCTTACTGGACACAGGGAGTGACATCAATGTTTTAACTCGGGTATGTACACAGTATCCCTCCTAGTGGGACATACTAGACCATGGAAAGGACCTTACTAACTAAGGATATTTGCTCTGCTTTTTTTTATGAAGTGGGGGAAAAAAATAGAATGGGGAATGTGGAGAGTACTAACAGAATAAAACAGGTGTGGAAGAAAAGTAGGATTAGATTTATTTGACGGAGTACTGTGGTGGAGCTTTTCATTTCCTGCACGCCCACTAGTATCACATATGACTAGAAAATGTAACCAACTAGGATAACTGAAAATCCTCCTTTTTGTCAGTGTATGTGACTGATCTGATGACAAACTTGATATCTACGTCTGGTTCCTGAACTTCAGTCCAACTCGTATCTACCGAATGGCCTTGGCTGGCCTGCTGCAAGAGGTTTATGATTCCAGCAGAATGAGAAATTGTTTGTTTAAGCAGAATTATTTTGTAAAAAGATTTCTATTAATCTTTTAAAAATTATTTTCCATTAATTTGTATTTAATTTTCTATTTATTTATTAATTATTCTATGGATTGATTGGTTAATATGACTGTACTTGCTTGGTAAAGGCCCAACAGACTAACTAACAGGCAAGGAGACATGTTGGCATTATTGTTGTCCATGGCACAGTATAGATGATGATGCTGATACGTCCCTTTCTTAAGAGAAGTTGAATGGGGCTATAGGATACTGGTGTTCTTTAGTATGTTTGTTGTCATATAGTAAAAATGGGAATTTCCTTCACTGTTGACAAAAACATCATGCTAACTGCTGATCCACTTCATTTTGTACCATTATATCCAAGGGTTTTATTGGTGGAGGGGATACTAACACAAATTTAAATGCAATATTATCCTATATTTATACCTTTCTTTAGTACTGTTCTTTTTTTGCAGCAATAAAAATGTAAGTTTTTCTATCTATCAAATTTCTTTCAGAACAATACCGGTGCTTTGCAGGTTGCAATTCGGAATGGACATCTATCCTTGGTTACTTTTCTTATTGATAAGAATATTGACCTGGTTCCTAAACCCGAGGTGAGTGTTTATCAGAATAATTCTTCTTCTGCTGCTCAGCCTGTCCTGCGTTTCCTTGGGAATTCAGACAGCTGAATGAGATTGAAGTTCCTTGCATTTTTTCTATACACATTATTGCTTGGTTTCTAGATGTAGATTAGCAACACATGCAGACCAAGAGAGACAAGGTCCTGTTGCCAGCCCAGCGAGTGCCTGAGCAGGCTGGTGCAGTGCAGGGTAGATGTGGCCAGGCTAAGCCAAGGGCCAGGCATTTGGAGAAAGGGAGCAAAGTACCCTGCTTGAACTTAGCAGTAGTAGTGCTATGGGCAAAGGGTCAACAATCATAACTGATTTTGACTAAAGATAACTAAAATGTAAATAAACACTTCAGTGCTTTCACCCTCTGCAGGTAAACGCACCCTCATTGCATTCAAAATCTGCGTGCCAACATTCTTTGCTATTTAAAAAGAAAGAGGTATTTATATTATCCAAATCCTCTCTCAGTTTAGATATTACAGATATTTGAAATTTTCTATGCATAGGAAATTATTTTTCACTTCTACAGTACAGGATGAAAATAGAATCTGGACTTCATGACTTATACCATGATCACTGGCCTCTTGCGGAAAGCTATCAAGGAATAACAATTTATGATGTGCTTGAAATGATTTAAAGGTCAGGCAGTTGTTGTGCTGCTTGTTCTCTAGCTTTCTGTAGCAGAAGCAACTCATAAAATTGTAACTTACATTTTGAAAACATTTCTAGCACAATGTTGCATAAGAGCTTGCTTTATTTTTCTGTAGCCCTGAAGAAATGGCTGTGTTTTATAAAGACACTTAACTGGTGCCTGGCACCCATGAATGGTATTGGTATGGAATTATTCTTTAGCTGTATTTCACAAGAAACTGATCAGTCACACGTTCAACATACAAAGTGATCTTACCAACCTAGTGTGGATTTTGACTGGTGTTGCATCTGTGCCCTGGTTATTTTAATAAATAATCACTCAAATAAAACCTCTGAATTTACTACTAGCTGTAATTTGTTATATTTTATAAATATGACAGCAAGTCAGATTAGTATGAAGAGCATTTCCACCAGCAACATGTGACAAGGGTTTGTTCCTGGAAGGTAGGTTTCGACATTTGTTTACCAAATACAGAATGAGTCTGTTTCCAGGCTATTCAACAAAGGGCAAAGTCACTTTACTGAGGGAGCAGGAACATTACCCTAATCTCTCTGTTGTCAGGATAGCAGCACATCCCAGGTAGGAACATGTAAGTGGCATTCCTCAGTGGAGGCAGACTAATGCACACCCCATGCACTCAGCATTTCCAATCTTCTCAGCTGTGTTTGTTTACCCGCTTCTGTGGGTGTTGCAGGAGCAGGCTACCGCCTCTGGTGTAACTCCACACATCCAAGTGTGTTTTCTGCAGTCTTGAACCTCTGCTAGAGCATGTCACCTTTGCAAGGGGTGGGCTTCAATAAGAACCTCTTTCTGGTTAGTATGAAGTTGTAATAATATTCCGAAGTATAATAGTTTATTATTTTCCCTCCACAGCAGAAGAATTCCGCTCTCCATTTAGCAGTTATCAGTAATAATCTACCAGTAGTAAAAAGCCTTTTGGATGCCAGTCACGACATAAACTCCTTAAACCACGTAAGAAAAACTGGGGATTTACACAGCTTCATTGGTAAAAGGGAGATTATGTGGGTTTAGTTTGATTTTTTTTTTCATTATGAGATCAGGGTACAAAAAAATAGGAAGGAAGAGGCAGTTCCCTCCTAATCTTTTTTTGTGTGTACATATGTATTAGTCACTGGTACATGCTGTGCTAATATTGTTTGAGCAAGATAAGGATAGCACAATGCTGTATACCCAGAAAATGTTTGGGTAATGTATTGTTCAAATGTTATGATTCAAGCATAATGAATGACAGAAACAGCTCATTGGTATTGACTTCAGAGGCAAGCCCAGTGTAGAATGTCATTTGGCTCGAAAAAAGTTAGTTTTTCCTTAAAGCAACCCACCATGTGCAGTGTTTAAATCTGTGACCAAAACAGTGCTGGTAAGACACCAGTGTTAAAGCTGTTGGTGAACAACGCTTGCACAGCATCAAGGCCTTCTCTGTTTCACACTCTGTGCCCCCACGTGAATCGACTGGGGTGCTCAGGGAGCTGGGAGGGAACACAGCTGAGCAGAGGTGAGCAACACAGCAAGACTGAATGACAAGGTCACAGACCTCTATGATGCAATCAGTGAGTGTGTTCAGCTGTTAACTGAAAGGATGGTGGTTTGAGCCTATCCACGGACAGCTACACCTGTCTTCCTCACCTTAACCAGGATTCTTTGGCCCTGCTTGGTGTCAGTGGTCTTTGGAGGCCTGGTTAGTTGTTGGCCAGTTTGCTGTAGACCATATCCACCACTGATGTGTGCCATATTTACTTTGGTGCTGTCATGCTTAATCCTTTTTTTGCTGTACAAAACCTCCTGTAATTGTTAATGACCATTTCTGCTTTTGCTGTGTTGTATATCACTTTGTACTCCTTTGCCTGGTAGAGAGATGATAAAAGCACTGGTTTGTGCCTGATCTCGTGTTTTTGGGCCCTACAATGCCATTGTCTGTGTACTCAGGTAACCAACTCATGGAGAAAATCAACAATTGTACCTTTTCCTTTCCCTTCTTGGAGAGATGCTTTGTTGAGAGAGGAATGAATGGCATCTACCCTTCTTCTCTCCCAGGACCGGTCTCTCCCACCTTCTTGTAACACTACGTAGTTCCTTGAATATCCTCATATAATCACAGTCTTCATACTAGTCTGTGTTGTGAGCATGGTTTTGATTATTGTGAATAACAATTAACAACTAATTGGGAATGCCATACCGGGATTCACCCAGAGGCAGTCAATTCTCAGGTGGCATCGTGTGTGGACAGAATTGGACATGTGCCTGGGGCTATTATTGCCTCCAGTAGTTTGGGATTTCATGCCTTAGCAGGAATGTAGTCCCAAGTAATTCATACACCATCTGAAGGAGGGGAGCCTTGCCTGCCCTGATGAAACACAGGGATTTCTAATGCTGTGTTGGGCCAGGCCCTTGCCTACTGAGCTGCCATCCAGTGCCCTCAAAAGAGAACGAGGGTTTCCTGATCAAGGAGCACACAAAGAGACACTGAGAAGGTCTCCTGCTCTGAAGCCACCCATATGGACACTGAAAAGGTTACTGAGTTGTTGGTGCCACACCGTTGCTTAGCCAGAGACCCAGCCCTCAAATGTAATAATTGTGCCTGAGATCAAGGAGAAATTATGGAAGTAGATGTTGATTTGGTTAGAAAGAGAAACAGCAGCTCCTGCTGAGGGCCAAAAGGGGGAAGATTAAAAAGAGGCAGCCTGGCCTGTAGCGGGACAGGAAAGGGAAAAGACAAAAATGAAAACAGAGGCAAAACTAGCTGGTGTCCATCTCTGAATGACCTCTTAGGTAGGCAGCAAGTATTCATCCGTCAGCAAGGTGAGCACACTGCTACCTAACTGCTCCAGTGCTGGGAAGGTAGGGAAGCCCAGCTGCTGGGGTCCGTCTCTAGGGACTAAGGGATTGACAAAGGGATCAGAACAGAGGCAGCCACTCATAAGTCTCTGGAGATGGCTCTTACTGAGCATGAATGCAAAGTATCTCCTCAAAGAAGACACTGCAAACCAGCAAGGCAAGTAAACTACCACGGAAGGTATCCAGTATCTGAGGAGGTGGTGGTAGAGGTGGGCTACAGTGACCTGGCCAACAACTAGGCCTCCAAAAATCTCAGTGACTTTGAGTGCCCATGGTCCATATGGCAGAAGATTGTACAGAGCTCACGTACACTGGCCCCTGACCACTGGCCACTGACAGACTCCAATGGTCCAACTGTGTATTGGCCTGCCACCTGTGGCACTTCAAGGAGAATGTCTCTTTCCCCTCCCCATCAGCACTACATCTCAGCTGTGGAAAGACTGCCCCAGCAGGTCTGTCGAGTGCCACTCTGGGCACTGAGGCTCCCTGTTGGGAAAATGTATCCTGGTCTCCCTCATGACATGCAGGGATGCTACTCATGATAGTGACAAGGATGTGTCTTTGAGAAATCTGTGGTTCACCCCTTCCCATTGTTCATTTTATTGCTAGAGATTAATTTATGCACATTTTTGTGGAAGACAGAGGCTGTCATTTGTGGTTGGAGTAAAGTATGATAAAAAGACTTTCTGGTCACATACGACAGAGAATTCTGTAAATTTCTTCAACACATCTTTTGGAAATGTTTTGTGCTTTGTCTCTAGCTTGCCTGAAGTTACATACAGTAGGTACTTATGTATCCCTAAATTTCTGCAGAAAAGAAAGTAGGGTGTATGGCTATTTTTTATTTATGGGAATAAAAAAGAAAGGTAAATATATGAGATCAAGTGATCATAGTGTAAAATTAACTGATGGGACTTAATGTGGAACCCTGAGCCTGGTGTTTCTTGGTGTGCAAATCTTTAAGTTAAGATCTAAAGGCCAAAAAAGTTCTCTAACCAGACCTACAGAATGTAAACTTGCAACATCAGAGAAGCACAGGCACAAAACATTCAACTTAGAAGGATGGTGTGTCACAAGGAACATAGAAAGGAACATTCCGGTATATACAGGGCTTCCACAATTACTCCATTATTTGCTGCTGCATTTCACCCACAGATGTCTGGATTTTCTAACTCTGCTTTCTGCAGAAAAATAAATAAATATGTATTTGGGTATATGTAGCTATGTAGAGACTATACAACCCTCCTTTCAGACCCAAAGCTTTACTTGAATCTGAATGCCCCTTTAGCAATATTTCTTGTTAATGGTTTGGCCTTGTTTAATGGTTTTGTTTTGAGTTTTTTTGTATATGTGTTTTTTAAGGTCCACTGAACCCATTATGGAGCAGGTAGACTTGTGATATATATCATCATTTTGTGGCAGAGCTGACTAAAACCTCTGTTGTGGATATGGCATATTGTAAAGTTCAAAATTACACATGTTGAGTTGTCTTGGCATGAATTTCAGCAGGGAAAAGGTTACTTGAGAGCATAATATGGGTGTGGGATGTTGCCAGTTGCATGAAGTCCTCTGTCCAAAGCACCTTGCCTTGAAAGGGAAAGAGAGAGAGGGAGAGGGAGAGCGAGAGAGAGAGAGAGAGAGAGGTTGTTAATTTACAGTACATTAGAGGGGCATAACAGCAACTCTTTCCTGAGCCAGCTGGAACTTCTGCCTGGTTTTTCTGCAGAGATCCCATACGCTGTCTTGTCTGCCTGAAACAAAACTGGCAGATCACTCAAAAGTTAAATGATTCCCCTCAGTTCAGTATTTTCTCGCCAAGGTCACCTCTTGTGAATCTATTTTAGATTCAGCCTGTGAGCATGCTGCTGCTAGGAGTGAGTTCGACTTAATGCATTTATTTGGTGTCTTTAATTGCAGAGGCAGGAAACCCCTCTACATCTGGCAGCTGATCTTGGCAATGTGGAGTTGGTGGAAGTGCTGCTGAAGTCAGGCTGCAATCTCAAGACCATTGATAAGGTAAATTGCATTCCTCACACGTCAGGATTACATGATTTTATTTTTTGTTTTATAATCTTCCTTACAGAGGTGCATAAAGCACATGTTGCCAGTTGTGTTTGCTAAGTAAAGCTAACTACAAAGGAAGTCTCTTTTTAATATTGCTATACCTGCAGCTTGCAGAGATCTGAAATGATTTTATGAAGAGCTGTAAAACTTCCAAGCTCCATGATTTGAAAGATAAACACTGCTTCCAGAGACCTTTCATGGAAAAAAAGGACTATGCTTACAGAGAGGAAAATGGCTTGTGGCTGCTATAACTGTGCACCTGCAGCCAGGCTCATGACAGGGGAGATGCAGCTTCACAAACTGCAGTGATGGAGAGTTTGCCCTTTAGCACTCTGGATCATCTGACATTCCAGATCCATTCAGGTAGATACTTAAACCCTGAGATGATGTTTTGCCTGGAAAGATAAGAGGCAGAAGTGGCAATGGCTGGAAGAAGTACCGAAGCAAAGTTGCTGGGGAAGTGCTTTTGAAAGGACAGAGTATCAAACCCAGTATTTACAAATTTTGCTACATTACTGCAAGATTGAGTTTCCTCTTTTACACTTTTACCACTTTTCTTGATTTTCTGTATGACTTGAGTTGATGGTTTTGATGTTTATTATGAGCAAAATCTCACCCTTTCGTAACTTTAAAAACTAACTTTCCTGCACAAAACTGTCCTGATGAGAAGTGAAGCTTTATGGACTACAATTGTCTTGTTTTGCCCTAGCCTGACATGAGGCCTGGGGCTCTGAGGGTGGGGTGCATGGTTGATATGTTTTGGGAGGCTGAGGTAAGATGTTGCATTGTAGTTAAGCCTTTCCATTTAGAATCATGCCTACACTTGTCAAAAAGCTGCAGTTCTCATAGGGGTCAAGCCAGAATGAAATTTTGTCCACTTTAAACAGCACCTTAGCCACTGGAAAATTTTTTCAACCTATTTGTATTCCCTGGGCAGACACAAAAAATTACCTATTGCCTATGACCTTAAGCACCTACAAGTCTTTGAGCGAGAGAGTGCCCTGGTATTACAGCAACACTGATAGAGTTCAGGACTGTTATGACAATTTGGCTCTGAGCCAGTACAAGTTCTGGTAAAAGTCACCTTTCTGCATTGGTTTTATTTCTTGGAGTAGCTTTTTCCCTGCTTATTTGCTTGATAACCCCTGAGACCATGCCACTGCTGGGAACATAGGCGAGCACAGTGCCCTTTGAACTGAGTTGGTGCTGAGATGCCAAAAACGTTACTGTCCTTGCTGAACAGTAGACAGGAAGAAGGGGAAGAACAGTAGACAGGAAGAAGGGGAGCCTGCTTCGATTGCACAGTGTTTTCCTGGCCTCCATGCCCTGGCAGCAAGAGTCCTCAGTCTCCAGAGAATGTCATGCATCTGCTCCTGTCAGAGCTCAGGGAATGCACTCTTGGGAGCTCTTCCTTCATCCCATCTGCAGATAAAGCTGTCTTTGGTTGTGAGTGATAGTGCACAGAGAGCTCCCCATGTGCAAGACTGCTGTGCTATATGTGCATGCAAGATGCCAGCAGTGTCTGCTCTAGCACAAGGGTGCAGAAACACCCCCTTTATCCACTCCCTCTCTGTCCCTGTTTGTGAAATACAGAGCACCTCTCCAGAGGTGTCCCCAAGGAGCTCTTGTGGTCTCTGGACTCTTCATATATAAAACATGCCTATGCCTAAAAGATTTAATGAAATGTAAGTTCCTTGGTTTCCAATGTGATGCTTTTCTACAAACAGGCTAATTAGAATGATCTTGAGCAAAGCCAGGAGCTAGAACTCAAAAGGTGTATATTAGGGAACTTTATACTATCTGGAGAGTTGAAATACCTTATAATTTAATAAATGAACCTTCTAATTAAGGGATTGGCTTATTTTAGATCTGATTTTCTAGAACGCCTAGCACTTGTTATGTGGAGAACACCCAGAATACTTAAATCCAAGGCAGTTGCACTCAGTGCAGATCTGTTGAAAAAAGTTTCAGAGAAAACCCTTTAGAGCCACCGTGATGCCTGTACATCGAAGTGCTGATAGGACAGATGGGTTCAGGTAGACTGAGCAAACCTCTGCAGCTGCAACTAAAGCAATGGCTTTTAATAATTGTGACTTCCTCTATATACCCATGAAGCATCATCCTATAGTTGTGCTCCTTTCAGCTGTAAAGAGAAAGTAATCCTCTTTTCATTCTGTGAGCCACCTTCTCTTATCATCTAAAACAAGGCACAGGTTTGCCTTTTAAGTTGGGGAGTTCCAACTTTGCCAGCCTATCCATCTGAAATGCCAGTTTAACCCTAGCATGGGAATGGACTGTATTTGTGGTAGCTTTCAGCCTGTGATGCCTGGGCTGCATGAACTTAGACACAGTGACTGGAGAGTGCAAGCTGGTATGAAGTCTGCAGCAGTCTGGGTTCAGGTTTCTGAAAGCAGCTGTACCTCACCAAAAATTCTTTAGTGGGGAGTTCAGTGCAGGAGAAAATTGACCACCTCTGGGCTGAGGGGATACAGCTTTTCCAGAGCATAGAATTTTGATTGTAGCTACCCAAAAGCCATAAAAATTGTAGTAAATATCTTTTCCTGTAAAAATAAAAGGGGATGGAGCTCTGTAAACAGTTCCTGTGTTTCTTCTATGACATACTTACCCAAGATAATGTTCTGATTCACTTTCTCTCCTTTCAGCATGGAAAAACTGCACTAGCCATGGCATCAAGGAGCCATCATGCCCTCATTGTAGATATGATCATTAAAGCGGAAAGGTATTATGCCATGAAACAGGTAAGAGGCATCTTTCATTACACTCAAGATACCTAAGGAAAAAGCCAATTCTGATTTTGAAGTGCCTTTTGGCTGAGGTGGTTCCTTTTGGCAGGCTGCAAGACTGGCCTTGATGAACTAAAGTTAGGATTTGGAATGGGAAAGTCTCTAGCCCATCCAGGTTTTATTCCTGACTAGCTGTAAAACTGTAAGCAGATCTTATCCTTTTCCTGCCTTGTGCTCTACACATAAAGGGATGGAGAGAGATTCTAAGCCAAATTCAAACTGTGCCATCAGCATCATGGCTGGGATAATATGGATCCATGTTGATTCCTGGATCCTTTGGTACAGTAAAATCTGCGGTTGAAAAATAGGAGAGTGAAGATGTCTGTGACTCCTTTGCTAGCAAGACCTCAGCTACTTCAACAGGAGCTCCCTCTTCTGTTCCTTGTGTATTAATTATAAAATTAAATCAATGAAATAGAAAAGAACTTTGCAACAAGTGTGAAGGACCTTGCTTAGATTGTCTGAATTTCTCACCTCCTTTCCCTAGTTATTACTTAAATGTAGGCTGCACAGTGATAGGCTTCTCTGGAGGGCTACAAGTAACTGCCATGCGAATTTGTGACTTTGTTCTCTCTCCTGCTTCCTGCTGAGTTAGCCAAGTGTGTAAGCATACTGATCCTGTCCCAGAGCAGGCACAGGAATTAGCCAGTTTTACCACCCTACTCCTGCCCTGAGTGGCCAAATCCATGACACCTAATGTGACAGGGCTGGTAAATCACAGATCTAGATTAATTTATTGCAAAAAATGCCTCCACAAACACACTCTATTGTGCATTTGATTTGCACCAGTTCAGCTGGAGCTGTCAGGTACATTATTGTTTCTTTTGGCTTAAAGACGAATTAGAAGTGGTCTGTTGCCACAGAAGATATGACAAGTCAGACAGCAGTAAACCCATAATGTTCTCAACCTCTTGGCATTGTTCACTGAATTTCCTGAAGAGAAGAAAAGGTGTTAAGCAGATGCTTTTCTGCAAAAGCACCAGAGATTTTGGGAAATAAAAACGTAAGCGTTTAAAAACTGTTGCCTGAAGCTGAGAGTGCAGCCTTTGGAACAGTTTAAATCTTACGGCTATGGAATCTGATGCTGTTGAGGTGGTGTTACCATGCAGGGAAATACAGCATTTTGAACCATTATTTTAAGGACTGTCTTTTTGTTACATTCATCTGACTTATCATTTGTGACAAAGCATTAGTTACAAAAGGAATTGATTGTCACGTAGCTCAGAGGAAGGGCACGTGATATTAAAGTGTGTCATCTCTCTGTTTGCCCTTTTTTCTATTTATCATTTCTACCTAACCCTTCCCTATCATTGTCCAGGCTGGGTTTAACTGGATTTGAGGGCAGCTGTTACTATCCCACCTTGCCATTGCCTCAAAACACAATTAGCAGCAAAGAGCAGCTGTACTGCTGCAAAGGCTTTTTTTTTGTTTGCTTGAGGTTTTTTTGTTGCCTTTTTATTTTTTCTTTTTTAAAATAAGCATCACAAGAAAAGCATCTAATCAGAGAGACCCTGAAGCTGTCCTGTGGAATGTCCTAAACTTTACATTGCATGTGTCAGGAAGCATGAAATAAAGTCTGCATCAGATGGATGGAATCAAACATACATGACAATGCTTAGTTACTGAACCGAGACTTCTTTTTCTCTCCAAGTTTCTCATAAGGTTAGGAAATAACCCTGCTGTATTTTTCTGAATTTAATTTGGAATGAAGCACTTTATGCTTAGCATTTTAAAAATGTGGCATACTGCCATGTCCTTTTTTGCTTAGTATCTGCTTTGTAATCCTCTATCAAATTCCTAAAGAAATTTTTTCCTTTTGAGGATTGATTTGAAACAGGATTGGTACATAAACATAATGAAATACAGAAATAGTTGGAGCTTACCTACCTAGGAATGCTCCCTGGGCACTGCTTAGCTAGGGCTGAAATCACTTATTGACATGGTTTTTGCCAAGGTGCTCAAACAAGAGGTAACCCCAACACTCCTGTTTCAGGTGAGTCATGCATACAGTAACAACATCATTTTTAATCTGGAGGGTAAAATCCATGTGGTTTTGTTTTCTACCTGATTTTACTCATGCAGGAATGAAAATAGATCCATGTTCAACACACATGTGCGTATTGGTGTTTAGACACTTTGCTGAATGGGGGTCCCCATGATAAACCTAATGGCTGATGCTGCCAGCAAAGGATCTGGAAGTCCCCACTTCAGCCAAGTGAAGCTGACAGGGCGGAGGCAGGAACAGCTTGAGCAGGCGCTGTGCCCATGCCACCCTCTCCTCAGGGAGAGATTAGTGCTTTGAGAAGCAAGAGAAAAGGGTAAGAACTGTACCTGAAACCCAGCTGTTTTCTAAACATGACATACAGACAGAGCCAAGCAGCACAGCAGTGCTGGCACAATAGTTGCTGTCACTTTGTTTTTGTGTATCAAGTACCAGAGAAAGTGGCTTATTTTGCAATTCACTTAGTAATACGTAGCAACAGACACAAGAACTCTTTGTTTCAGTTCTGTTTCTGTGAGCCATACACAATTCCTTTACAGGCACTGACCAAATCATCTGTCAGTAGCTACATCTGGCTGTACAGGACACTGCTCACTGGGCAAAGGCTCCCAGCTCTATTGTAAAATTTATCATCTGCTTTATTTTTCAGACACATCTAGCCCATAGTGGTTATGGGTCAGGCTTCAGTGTGTCCTTCAAACAAGATCATAGTACACAGACCAAGCAAATCCGTTCCTCCCTTTGGAATCTAGCATACCACCAGTTAAAACCCCATGAATGGAAAAAACTTGCTGTGTTCTGGAAGTTCACAGATGAACAAATTAAAGCTATTGAAGAACAGTGGACAGGTAACAGTATCTGAATGGCCAGACATAGTATTTAGGATAAAAAACCCCACAAGGCAGTGTTGCTTTATAAATTATGTGAGTATCACACAGTGAAGGGGGACAAGCCTTGTCGCTGGTTCCTGGGAAGCAGTGCCGTAGCAGTACAGGACACTTCTGCTCTCCCTCCTGGCCTGAAGGAACCTTCCTCTTTGGAGATCAAAACTAGAAGCCATAAGCATCATAGAAGGGTTTTGCGGGTCATGCTGCAAGTGAGGACCTGGGGAACCTCATGACACAGAAAGATTCTGCTCATGCTCTGTCTGCACAGCTGCCATGAAACAGGAATTTCTGGTTTCAGGCCTCTCAGGTGCTGGAGAAACAACTGTACTTGTTACTACTACTCCAGGGTATATTTCCACAGCTTGGGGAAAAGTGAAATGAAAAAATAATTTTAAGATGTATTAGCTGTTTTTTATCTCTTAACAGTAGTGTTAGGATAAAATGTGGATTTTTTTTAAACTTTGTAAGCTTCATTCTTCATTTTTCTGTTAGAAAACAAAGGTAATAAGAGTAAATGAGTAAGTTTAAAACCTCTTGGAACTCTTAAAGTGCAAAAGCACAAAATACACTGTTTCTAGCATATTGAACAAATACTTTTTTGTATTGCATAGGGAAAAAAAGTTACAAGGAACATGGAAACAGAATGTTGCTCATCTGGTTACATGGTACGTTGCTGGCTCATCAGAATCCTGTTAAACATCTATATGAAGATCTGGTGGAAGCAGGATTTCAGCCTTTAGCTGGTAAGTTGATACAGAGCACATTGCAGTGTCCTCCACGAGACTGCAGTGCCGTGCTGAGGTCCCTGCTGGTGCTGGGGAGCTGTGGCCAGGGCAGGGCTGGAGGACACTTTCTTCTTTTCTGGGACTGCCCTTCCTGAGGGGTGAGGCTGCTTGAGAAAAAGCATTTATGTCAGACTTGAGGTTTCCAAAGGAAGACAAATGTGCAAACTTTGCTTCCCTCCTCTGTCCTGCACACATGGTTCAATTGTGACTGGCCACTCTTCAGTTAGATCAGTCTGATCTTGTATGAAGCAGAGCACACCAAGCAAGTGTTTTCTCTTACTTTACAGAGAAGATCAGAGCTTCAATGAGCATTGGGATGGACTCCAGGAAATGTGTCATTTCATGAGCTCATCAACAAAACACGGCCTATATGGCAGAATTACATGCCAGATGAAAAGTGGCATTCAAATATCTTTTTGGGAAACAAAAAACCTATTTTGAAGCTGTACAACATTTTCCATCCTAGAAGAACTTGCACTCTTGAAATGGTTACTTATTTCTCAAATGCTTGCTATATAGCAATTTAAAACATTTAAGAGTGAATGGCTGACTCACCACTTAAAATTTCTACGCCTGACCTAACACTGATAAAGTAATTCTGTATTGGAACTGCAAACTTAGCTACTTTGTGTTTGATGTGAAATGTAAATAAGATGTTTTGTACATGAAAAAAATTAAATTTAATGAGTGAAAATTACATGTATAAATCAAGTAACACTTCCAGAAATAAGCTGGCATCTGGCCTCATTTGGGATTCATGTTTTTATAAATTCTTTCTAGGATTATGACAAATCTTTCTACTGCAGCATTTGATTTATGCAGTGAAGATACACAAAAATGTCATGTGTAAAAACCACGTGTGGCTGGCTGCAGAGTTTTCTATCATGGTGTAACACTGTATACATACTCCCAAAAAACCATGATATTTAACACTTAACACACCTAGAAATTATTTACCTATTTCTTGTTCATATCTTGAATTAATACTTGGTAGTGTCCTGCTGAATATGTTTAAAGGTTTTCTTATTATGGAATATATTTAATATCTGAAAAATTATGTAAATGTCTATCTTTGTGATCTTCTTTATAACACAGCAATAGTTTTATCATGTAGTGGAAGAACTGAATTGCCTTTTCTGTTTACATATAGCTAGCATTATTTTGCACTGAATCCTACTGTTTGTACCAAAAAGGTGATCTGTATCTTAGTCTGAAGTCTTACACCAAACTGCCCTCGTGTGCAACCTTTTTTGAGTCGGCTGCAGAGCATTCCAGGAATACGAAGAACAGACCGGTAAATCCTAAGATTTTGGAATTAGGGAACTAAAGTACAAATGCTTGGAATCCCTACAGCATTCACCAAGTTCACATTAGCTTGGAAAATGAAAATGTTTAAGAATTTTATGGACTTGATATGTCATCCTGCCCAAGCTGGACCCTGGGCGTGGAGGATACCACCCTGCTGTTTTCCATTTAAACACGCTGTTGTAGGATATAATTAAGGTGCATGTCAACTGCACTCACTTGTGTAAGCAACTGAAAGTATTTCTAACAAAAATAAATTTCATTTTCTCTTGAACATAGATATTAGTATCATTGGGATTAAACAAAGAGATTCAGACAAAAATCACATTGTATCCTTTATTTAAAAGTGTGCAAAAGATTCCTTAAACAAAAAGTGTTTGTCTTAATAATAAAAGTTTGGAGGCAGAACAACAGTTCACTATTTTGCCCCTCCAGATATTTATTATAAACGCACTTTTACTTAAAAAAACCCTTTTTTTTTTAGAAAAGGGTGAAAACATGATATGTACTTTAGGCCTTACTGCATCAAATATGAAAAGACTGGGAAGAGGTACCTTGATTAAAAACCCCTACCAGTGAGAAAGATAGTCAGTCAGTCAACAACTTTTATTGACTGAACACTGGTATGGGTTTGGCCCTGAAGCACTCGCCCAGCTTGTCCTGCAGGTCTTGCAGTGGTAGAGCCGGAAGAATGAAGCACAGTTCGAGGATATTTAGCAGCAGTGGCTTGTGATATGGTTTGCTGAAAAGTAATCAGATACATCAAAACACTTAATGGCACAAAAAATTCACATTAAAATAGCTCTAGGTGAGATGTAGTTTAAAAAGAAAGATCTGCAATCCAGCAAACTGAAATACACTTACCTAAAAGGACAAAATAAATGGTCATTTAAGAGAAAGGGTAATTTGTTTTCCTTTCTTATCTGTAATACACTTTTTAGAATATAAAGTGCTAAACTTCCAGTTAACTAAGTATCTTGACCATTTATCACTTCAATCTTATTTCAAGGTTGGTTTGTTTCAGTTTTTTACCATACTGTTCACAATTTTCCCCCATAGTGCTAATTTAATTATGCCAACTTTCCTTTTGAAGCTTAGTATTTGCTATGAGGCAGTCTCTGAAAGGTCTTTGAAAATAAAAGGTTTGCAATTTTATCAAGAAATAATTTTCTGTCCATAAAACTAGCCACCTTAGTGTAATAAACAGTAGTCATTCTGCTTTTAATCAAGGTAAACTCTCTCCCCTCTCAAATTTAATCAAGAGAAATACTTTACTTCCACTTAGGTTTTCATTTGCAGAAAGGGTATACAGAATATATCTCTAGGGCTGTCACATTTATTACATTTTTAGAAGTCAGTTTTTGTTACAGTAGTTCAGGTGCTTTCCTTGTCACACTAGTCACAAAATCTGAATCCAGAAATTGTTCTTAGTGAAATAATTACCACACTGAATCTCTAACCTGCTAAGAACATACAATTTAAGTATTAATTTCTGCTTAGGAGCCCACATTCTTGAAACCTATGTGCAGTGTGCCACAAGGCTGTGAGTCATGGCAGGAAATGGGGGCCTTTTCTGCTTTTGGTACAGCCACACCAGGGAGGGGACTGGGGGTGCTTGGGAGGCTGGGAAGAGACACAGCCAGGACAGGTGACCCCAACTGACCAAAGGGATATCCCAGACCATGTGGCACCATGCTCGGTGTATAAAGTGGGGGACGGCGGAACATTTGGAGTGATGGCGTTTTGTCTTCCCAAGTCACCATTATGTGTGATGGGGCCCTGCTCTCCTGGAGATGGCTGAACACCTGCCTGCTCATGGGAAGCAGTGAATTAATTCCTTGTTTTGCTTTGCTTGTGTGCACAGCCTTTGCTTTCCCTATTAAACAGCCTTTTTATCAAACCATGAGCTCTCCAGCTCTCACCCTTCCGATTCTCTCCCTGATCTCTCTGGTGGGGGAGTGAGTGAGTGGCTGTGTGGGGCTTGGCTGCTGCCTGGGGTTAAACCCTGACATCTCCTCACCAGTGCCTTCTACACGAAGACAGTAAGGCTGTTTGCTATTTTCAACAGGCCTCAAGTCTGAGCTTTGTCTAACACCTCTTTACAAGGTAATTTTTCTTCAAACTATTACCAGATGTGTTGTAATAAAAATACTGTAAGAAGCATAATCTGATTTACCTGAGTGACTGGATGATGTTTCTCAACAATGACTGAACTCATCGGTGGAGCAACTCCCATCACTGCTAAACTCCCAGAAGCTCTGGATCTTTGTCCCATATCAGCTCGGCCTGTGATTCGAGCAGTGATTGTTCTTCCTGCCTTCTGTTGTGCAGATGTTATTACTTTTGCCATGGGCTATAAATAAATTAAATATTAATTAGGAAAAAATCCTAAACATAATATTTACAATGCTCTAGTATTTCTGCTCAGTTTTATCTGCCACATGCCTAAATGGAACATGTGATGTTGCAGGTAATCCAGTTACATTACACAGAACTGAATTTGCTCCACCTGGCTGCAACCAGGATTACTCCATTTTTTTCCAATTGTAAATATGAGATAGCATTTCAAGCAAATGACTTCTGTCCCGAGGAAAGTAAGACTAACTTGTCAAAAATCAAGCAGCATGGATTGTTTAGCTTTGCTCGCTGATTGCATGCTTGATTGACAGCTGAAGGTACTTCTGTCAGTGTGGAAATCCTTTCTAGCAATGACAGAGCAGATAATAAAAAAGCTCCCATGCATACAAGAATGCATCTTTGACAGGTGATAGCAACCTGTGTCAAGTGCTAGAAAAGAAAGAAGGGCAGTTTAGCACTAAGCATAGAAAAGGGAATGAGAGAGAAATTTCAAACAGCAACATAAGGAGACAAAGCACTTTCCATAACAAAAGGCTATCAAGTCAAACACTGATTGTTCCTGTTGCACTACACCTAAGTGTTCCTGCACTCTTCTATTCCTCATTTTGCCACACTGCCCTACCTACAAAAAGAATTTGAAACTGCTCCTAGCATAAATGGGTTTATGTAACATAAATGAGCATTTGCAAGGTAGTGTCTTCATACTGCTATGTAAACTCTATGGCATTGTCCTCAAATACATACCTGTGTTGCTCTGAGAAATGCACAAATAAGAATACCCAAACTAATATTTGTTATGATTATGCCTTAAAAGGAGAAAAAAAGTTAATTTTAGCATGTTACCAGTTTTTGAGTTGATGTCACACCAGATCCTGCTGTGCTAGTGACGATTCCTGGAGAATCAGCATCTAGCCTGGTCTCAGGAGTGCTTCCATGAGCCAGATGGCTAGAAAACTGTGAAATGAAACCAGAGTTTACAAAGAATGAGTATTACTTTCTAAAAAATACAATTTTACTCCTTAGAAAGCCAGTTTTTTTACTATCCCAATTACCTTTTTAATTGTATGTCTTTGCAGATATTTTACCTTTAGTGTTACTGTTTATTGTCTAATTTAAAATTACTTGTCTAAAAATTGTAGAAATGGTGTGAATAACATTTGTCACTATTAAAATGAAAAATCAGGAGAGAGGCATGCACATCATCTCTGTGCTAAACTACTCTCTAGCATGATACTGTTTTACAGTGGCAATGTTTTCAGGATGACTCCAGGGCAGGCCCAAAACAACCATGCCACTAGATGATGATCTGGCTAAGTTGATATGACAGGACAATAAGGTGAGTTCCCTCAATGTCTATATGTGTTACTCCCCTAAAAAAGAAGTTTTAAGTCAAGCCAGCTTTTCATCTTTTCAGAGTATATTAAATTCGGTTTTTTAAAAAACCACAAAACTCTTTTCCAGAGAGAACCTTAGAGAGCAAATTATGCTTATTGTAGTGACCTTGTCTTCATTAGTTTAATGCATTTTCACTAAAATAAAAAAAGAGAACTTAATGAAAGTACAGCAAGCCACAGCAGCTGTGCCCAGTCACTTCATTTTCACAGTGCAGTCCAAACACACCTGCAGGTTTCCTTTCAGACTTGGACTTTCTTCAAAAAAGTCCCAACCAAGGAATTTCTTTTTTGTTAATAGCAAATACAATTCTGTTCCAGCTACATGCTTACCATGCCTTCCAGCTGAAGAGAAGCTGCTGGTGGAGGTGGTGAGGGTGGATTATATTGTGAAGGAGGTGGCCTTCCTGCACCAGTGGTAGCATTATCATTTCTCCTGCTTCCTATATCTATTATAAGAAACACAAGGTAATGGGATCAGCACATAATCTAGCTAACCTTAAGGGGTGGGGATATGGAGGAAGATAAGTTACAATAAAAATTTTAGTATTTCTTTGGGATTTTGTATAATCTAATAAAAAAGGTCAGGCTGTTCTTTATAGAGGTAAGTAGGTAGACAGATATAAACAAACATTCCTGTGTTTTACCCATCTTTAGAGATGTTTGTAAATGTTTTTCAAGGGGCTTCTCTGTTATGTCTCAACATTCCTGTGGCACATGTCACCTACTAGTAGTGCAAAGAACTGAGATTCTTCCTACTGGTTGCCAGAAAATCAGTGTGCAGGAGGTGCTCTTATCCTAAGAGCCAAAATCCAGTTTAGATAGGAAAACACAAAGGTCATACTGGACTTCTGTGAGAGCACAAGATCCTTAAGGGGGCTTACTGACAGTAAAATAAAGTGTTATGCATTAGCAGCAGCATCTCATCCCCACATATAATTGCTGGACAGTGGCCTCATCCTGGCTGTAGGGCTGGGACAATCTACAGGCACACTATAGCTCTCATCTCCGCTCACCAGTGTAGGCTGGGTAAGCTTAACCTTGAACAAAATCCATCTGGGATACTTTTATCTCACAATGCAGACACTGGGGATGCCAGATCTGCAGCCATAAGCCCAGTCTCTTTTCCAAGCAGTTCCAGCCTTTTCCTCTTAGAATATAGACTTTCTTAAATGAAGGAGAGAGAGGTACTCTTATTTACTCTCCTATTTCTGAAGCAGTTGATGCTAGCAGGAGTTCCAGGACAGGAGAAATTTGCTCATTCCAGGGACTAGAGTGACACCGTGTGGTAGTTGTGTTTGGGGTTTTTTTATTCTTAGCTGAAATATGCAGAAAAAATAAAAGGAAGATGCTTCAAATCTGTGCAATACTTGCAGATGTCAGGAGTAAAAGAATGCCAGAATACGCATTTCGTACATATCTATGTATGTACACACACATTAAGCTTAAGAACAGACAGGACCAATGCAGTTATAGACCAGTCAGATCTGATCTACGTTACTGAAGAAAAACAGTGTTAGGATTTTTATAAGCAGAAAGTTATGAATTCCTTTGGCTTCAGTGTTCCTTCAAATACATACAGAGGTTAAAATAATCTTAATATACTACTAATTTAAAAAAAAGTCAGAAAATTAGGAGGATAACTTTTACACCATCAACACAGACACTAAATATTATGAAGCCATTAAGGTTGTGATACATGCACGCTATTAATAAATATAACAATATATGATACATATGTTATCTGTATATTGTGTGTATATTAAAGGTACATTAAAATAACCTAATAATAAATTTGTAAAGTGGTGAAATTCTGCTTTTATATCCAATGACAGTAGGTGGCACTGCAGTATTCATATAAATTTGTAATTGCTGGCTGATTCTGGTGCATGAAGTTTTGATATCCACAGATTAAAATACTAGAAATAAATTACAATCATCTTCTCTGATGCTTGCAGTCTTCCAATGTCCTGATCACTGTCCTACCTGATTAAGAATGCAGATCAACGGTTGTTCAACCGTATTAAATAATTATGTAACTAACTTCATTAAAACCACCATCTGGCTGTAGCAAGAAAAAGATAGTATGCCTAGGGCAGGGGAGAAGGTGGTACAAGAGGTAGTGGAAGATGATGACCTGCTTGGGACCAATGACAACAGAGTCTGTGAGATGTTATGAAGCCTGATTAAAAAGCATAATAGTGGACACACAAAAAAATTACTTACGGGTACCCTAACATCCAGCACAGAAAAATCTTTAGGTGTTGTGCTGGTGTAGAGTATCAGATCCAGCTTCTTAGTAAAAATTAAGCAAAATCTTTGGTCCATGAAACTCAGGGCTTGGTCACAACTATTCTACAGCTCAGTTTTCTTCATTTCCTTACTACTTACCCTCATTTTTATAGGTCTACAAAAACAATGCTTTCACATGAGTCAGTTACCCTTTATTATCAGGGAGACCTGTTGTCTGTTGCATGTTTTTTGAAAACAATAAACAAATAAATAAAGGATAAAGGTTCAAAATAGAATAGTTCTTAATTAGTAACACAATGAAAAAAAAAGTACCTGGGAAATGCCCTTTAATTTTATTCCCAAACTCAGTATCTTCAAGAAATCATTCATTCTTAACAGTCTACAAATACTGATCCTATGTTTTTACTAGCACACAGCTACTACACTTAGCTAATGTCATATTAATCTCCTAAGCAACTACACAAATACCACTTACGTTTAACAGGTTTAGCTGCTCAGGTAAGTATCCTCTTATGTTTTCTTCAGGTTTTTATTTCCTCTTCCTATCTACATTTTTTGGTGAAGATTTTCTCTAAAGTAGTTCAGAAACTTCTGTGTAAGATTGTTAAATTTAGCAACTGAAGATACTTGTCTAAGGCTATTAACCACTGCTGCCAGTACAGCTGGTTGTGGAGCCACATGTATAGCTGTGACACTCCTGCTAGCACAGCTATTTTCTCTTTAACGTAGGTTGCTGCACCAGCATGATTATGCTGGTGCAGCAATCCCACTGCTACAGATTGTCTCACTCTGAGGGGGTGATTTCATTACATCAGTAAGCATGTGCAGCTGCACAGGTTTTATGGGTATGCTGCTGATAAAAATAGACTGGTGTTTCCTGTTCTGGCACAGAGCTACAACTAAATACAGAACCTGAGAGATTTGCTTGCCCTTTTTACATTCAAAAGCAAGATTAAAAAAGAAGGGAGAGCTGGGAAAAGCTGATTCATTGCACATTGAAATTCCAGAGCATAAAGGAATTTTCAGAACTTTGTCTTCACTGCTCCATAACCTGGTGTTTTAAGAAGTTTGCCACCTTTGACTTCTTGTTCTGCCTTCAGCTGCAGGTTACCACTCCCCCAGCAATGCGGCGGGAAAGAGAACACGTTCCTCCTTTTAGCTACAGCAGTACGAAGTTCAGCATCAGAGTATTTCTCAACATATTCAACAGGACATTTTAAAGCAATAAAAGTTTAATAAACTTTGTATTGCCACAAATTCTCACATTTAAAAAAAAAAAAAAAAAAGAGAAAAGGAACTCCATTAAAACAAACAAAAAATCCCAAGCAAATCCAACAAAAATGCACACACACTACCAGATTAAAGCTGCTATTCATACTAACCAGGATCTGGCCTATTGTCCTTGCTTTGAAACATGGTCATTGCTTCCAGATTCAAAGCACATACACCACGCATAAAAGCTTTCTTCATGGTGTCTTCATACTGATCTCTTTCACTATGCAGTCGCAGAATCTCAGCTTTTCTCTGTTCCAAAGTAGCAGTTAACTATGAAACAGAATGAGGAAACAGTTCTCTCTTACTTCTGAATGCAAACTACAAACATATTCATCAATTAGCTTTAAAAATTATTTACTATATTTACAAAGATAAAGATTTTCACTTAAAGATCTCTGCTTCACTGGAGATGAACAGCTCATTGCAGTTTCTTTGTAATACAGCACAATATTAGTACTAGAACATATCAAGGACAAGACTGTATTCAAAAGTACCGTCAGACCCTACCTAAGCAGAAATATATCTTGCAAGCTTTTGTCTTTTAGAAGTTGGCATCTGGGCACAACCCAGATTTCTGCAGAAACACGGGTTCATTCAACAGAAGAGCAGGTGTTCTCAGACAATTATTCAAGTATAGGGTAAATTTTCATCACCAATGTCTCTTCTCTAGATACCGTAAAAAAACTAAAAATGCTGAGAAAAGAACAGAGCAAGTTGCTACTTATGGTTTTTGTGCTGTTAAGACACATTTGGTAAGCCTGTTCTTAAAATTCAAGGTTTAATTTCTTGCTGAAATACAAAGCTCTTAAAAGTTGTATTTTAAAACTGATGACTTAGCATGCACCAATGCACATGTAGACAATTTCACCTTAAGATCTGAAAATTCTTTAACAAGCTTAACTGGCAAGCTGAAGAAAACTCAAACTTAATTTCAGCCTTTAACAGAGTAGCTATTACAGAAAAAAAATACTGTACTCATCATGACCATTCATAATAATAATGGTCTTCTATTTCCATTGTCTTCTTTATTAAGACCTCAAAATGCATAGCCCATGTTAACAAGATGCTGTTAGAAAACAAATGGCATTCCCATTGGTAGGCAAACAGATTTGCCTCGTTTCAGGAAAGTTCAATTTATTTCATCTGTGCATGCAGATCGGCAACAATTTATATCAGATGCAGGGACAAAAAGTCACATCTAAAAACATAACGGATTTTGGATCCATTCAGATCTTCTTGCATACTTGGGAGCTCTGTTCTCATGGAAAATACTCATATTTAGGTTTTCTGAGAAAGCAAGACTTTGGAGGAAGAGGGATTGGGAGTGAAGGAGCAAAACAAAGATAAAAAATTAATTTTACCTCTGCAATTTTGGCTTCATAATCATTGGTGAGCTGAACACACACATCTTCTGCCCTTAACTGACAGGCTCTTGCTACTTTGTCTTTCCATCTTACTTCACTAGCAGAGCGCCATGCTGCCCACACTTTCTTCATCAAAACTGTCCGGAAATGTCTTTCTGCTATGCTATTTGCATATTCCTTAGGAAGTAAATACAATCATATCATACGAAAGGTCAGGGTTGGTAAAAAGTTTGGTACTCCAGCATGGATGATTGTTTTACAGCTTGTTACACAGACCACAGTAGGAACCCCTTAAATGAGTTACAAGTCCTGCAGTGAAGTGTTACACAAGCAGTGTCAGTAGCTCAGTGTTGCCTCTGCACTTGTGCCATGGCACATTACTGTCCCCACCACGAGAAACTGTATTTGTGAACTCCTAGGCTACACACAACAGTGGTCTTACTCTTAGTTTAATGACACTCAAACAACAACCTCACATATATGGTGTAAACAGGCATGTGTGAAGCCTTTTGATGGGTACGTGGCACATTTGGATTCACTGCAGGAATCATATAAAACCTGCAGTCACAAAGATTGCAGATAGTGAGCATAAAACACTTACCTTTTGCATAAATTTAGACTTCAGGATTGTTTAAAAACTACTTTAAAACAACTCTACTATTCTACTCTATTTCAAAATAGTCAGCAGACAATGTTTTCTTCCTCATTCCAGAGAGTATTCTGACAGCAATGTTCTTTTTAAAATTGATCTTTTCAAACTGTTATTTGACACTGTCAAACACATCAAAATAGAAACACTGTAATTTCTTCAAACTGTAACAGGAACTGCAGCAGCTCTGACTCTTTTGAGTTCAGAGGTTTCATTTTCATTGCATTTTTATTTTGTGCACATACCTCTTGTTTGGTTTTAACATGCTGAATCCGCCACAGCGTAAACTTTCTCATCAACTCTACTCTCTCCTTTTGCTTTTCTAATGCTTGGGTCAAGTTAGTAATTACCTGCAAAAATATTAACACGTTTTCAATATCTATGATCATTGTAAGGTCAACTAGAATGTACTTTATGTCTCAATTATTTTTCACTTAAAGCACTTGCTTTTAACAGATGCTTTCTACTGAAACTTCCCCTTGCTCTAACCAAGTAAGAAACAATAATCAGAGTTCAAATCACAAGTAAAATTCCTGTGGCTGCGACACTCAGATTCGGCACTTCCATTGTGTAGTTTTAGGAGAAGTTCAACTGAATTGTTACTTCCTCCTACCTTTGCTGATTTCTGAGCTACTTTCTCATAATTAAATGTTACTGTAGAATAGCATCAGAAGAATCTCTTATTTCAAAGAAAATTTTTATAAATCAGAAACATTTACATTAGAAGTTTGTTTCACTTGTCTGAACAGAATAAATAAGCTGTCATTGCTACGAATTAGCCTAAAATAGAGGCTCTTCAACACTTAGGAGATTGCTGCCCATTTAAAATTGAGGAAAACCGATCTAACAGTTGAAAACTTAGAGGCTTTTAAAGTGTAAGAGCTAACAGACTCACCTAAGCCTGTGTGATCTTCACGAAATAAGAAACAAGAGTAGACTCTAGATTTAAGAAGCAAACAACGCAAAGTATGCACATATAATGTGTTTTCATTGCTAGTATAGACAACCCTATTAGCAATAATGATTATTTTTCTACTGTACAGTCTGAATGTACTATTTACTTCTCTATATTACTTGCTTCAAAAATATTTCGTTCAAAGAGATGGACCAAAAAATTTAGTGTGAATATTTTTAAACAGAGAGGAACTGTTAAAATATGAAATTGAGTTACTACCTCATCTTTCCTGCTAATAGAGATTTCATAAGTATGAAGTAACTCCTTCAGGTTTTCCATCTCATTCTGCAATTGTTTCACGTGTGCGGCATGTTTCTCTTTCTCTTGTCTCATTTGAAGCTTGTGATGTTGAATCAAATTAAGTTTCCAATTTTTCAGTTCAGTCAGAATATTTGTCTGAAAAGTTAAAAGGATGACAGTAATGCAATTAGCTCAAACTATTCCCTCCTCCCTATTATTTTAATCTTAAAACACTTAGCAATTAAGGAGACAGTATTTACAGTGATACCTTTATTACACAGGCTGTTTACAGCTATAAATATTACCAGACACCATGAACTATTGAATCACGATATCTGAACATCCCTAATGGAGACAGTTATTCCAAAGTTTTTGAAACAATATATTCTATGCTATCTATACTTATGTGCAATATGCAACAACAACAAACACCATTCTCCCAGCAATCACACTGCAATTTCTCCTGCACTCACTCTACAATACAATGATATCTGTGAATGATTTTTAAGGATTCCATACAATAGAAATACCTTAAGACTTCCACTCCAGAGATCAAGTATATTTTCTATTTGAGTGAGTTTTTCCTCTGGTGAAATTAAGTCAGTCACTGAGGTTCTGTTGACTTCTCTTGGACCATGCATGGACCCTTGCAAAGAACTTGCTTCTGAAAGAGCAGGTTGTTCCATATGTGCCTGCTTCACTGATGTTGAGACTAAAAATGAAACAAGAGAATAAGGACTGACAATCTGGAAAGGCTAACTGGTCCACATTCAGGATGGAAGTCAGAAGCCAGGCAGTGGTGAAAAGGAAATAATAGTATAAGAAACATCAGAAACCTCCTTTCCCCACATAGGAAAAAACAATCCAATTCAAATACATGCATCCCGGACACAAACATATTTAAACTGACAATCCTATTGTAACATTAGTAAATTCAAAAGTACTGCTCCCTTGAACTACAGTATCTTAATATAAGTTAATTTGAAAGAGAATGATCACAGCAAGCACCAAAAATACAGCCAGAAAAAACACCTCTAAGTAAAGGCTTCTTGACAATTAATATCTCAGGTCAAAAATATACTAACTTTTGCCTTTTTTCCTTAATGAGTCTGTAAACTCCTGAGGTCTGTGGTGTTCCTTAATGAATTCACAAAGTAGCCTGTGGATATATTTCCATGTTAATACGTATCTGCATCCATTTTTCTTAAAGCCTTAAATTTGTTCATCTAATTAGACTTTAGGCAATTTGAGAAAGGAATTATCTACCATGAATTTATATAATGCCTTACACAGTAAGTCCTCACTTTCAGGAGTTGTGGCTAGCTACCACTGCAATATAAGTTAATCCCTGCTCAAAAGCCGAAAAGTGTGCATTTGAGCTGAGAATAAAGTTAATATTTAAGTAAACCTGGGAAATAAAATATTGGTTTATATTTAGCTATTCCTTACAGAAAATTTGTTATTTGAGTTGACAACTGAATTAAAAAAAAAAAAAAGAAAATAAGAGGCATTAGTAGATTCCTGTTAATAACAACAAACAGGAAAACTTCAGAAGAATGCTCTCTTTTTTTCACAAACAGAGGAAACCACCAGCATTTTAGTCTTCACTTCTGAAAACAAATATTGTCTGATGGGTACTATTTTTTGGTTCAACCTAGAAGAGATAAGTTTATCTGTCACAAAGCAGTTTCTTCAGGGGACACTGGAAAAGTACGTTTCTAATTTATTTAAGGCAGAGCCTGATGGTTAATACTCTTTCACAGTTATTTTCACTGTTAGGTCTCCTGTCCTAAGGAAATGAGAAGAGCTGTCTGGCCAATACTCCCTGCCACAAAACTTGTGCTCCAAAACAAGATAAGGAAGAACCGTGATGCAGAGGCAGTTACAATTGCTTTTTGGTACTTCTCTCAAGGTAATACATAACCACGCATCATAAAATTAACATCAGCTTGAGCTAAAGAAGGCCCATCTAACAGACCATTTCTATAGACTAAATGTCCTACCCCATTACAGAAGCAAAAGACCATAAACAAATTATTCCCCATCACAGAGTATATTAAAATCAGGTTTTAGCTTTTTTTCAGTTTCTCTTGAAAATGACAGAGGTATTGCTTAGGCAGTGGCGTAATTTGAATACTTGTTGCTTGTAAAAATCTCCCAAATATGTGATATGCCAGACAGATGATCCAGATTACTTGAAATGCATCTAATTTATGTGATGAAGAATCTGGCTGGCATCTGACAATAAAATTATCTGGCACTGTTATCACTGTTAAATATTCACAGTTCTGTCCTTCACTGCTTTTCCCCATTCCTTCATGCCACTCCTTCCTTCAGTTGTGACATGAAATGCATGAAGCTTTGTTTTTATTTTAAAACTTTTACTACTTGGTTAGATTACAAAGATTGCCAACCTACACAGCACAGTTTGTAAGATACTTTCAAAAAACAAAACAAAACACCCCAACAGAACAAAATGTAACCAATAAAAACAAGATACTAAGACTGGCAACTGCCATAGTCTGAGAATCATAGTATTACTAGTTCATCACTCCCTTCCCCTTAATTCTCCCTATGAACAGATCACCCTAACATAGCTTTCATTTCTCACATTTACCAGAGGATGCATCGTATCTTCACTGAATCCACCAAGTGTATGTTACATGTTTATATCATCATCGTATGAAATTCATCTTGACCTTCCAGCATTGCCATAATTTTCTAGTTGTACACATACTAATTTAATTCTTATTTCTAATGCTTTCCTTCTGTCACCTCTATTCCTTCCATAGAATTATATGATGTCATTCAGTTACAGTTTGCTAAGGCATCAAGGATATTGGAACCATTTGGATATGGTAAGTATAGAAACGTACTTTATTAAATAATCTCCACATGCATTTACTGCAACAAATCTCTAGACGGAAGTAATGAAATTAGCTTTTCATCCAGATGTCTGTTACTACTGTTGGGTTTTTCTGTGTTGTTCTAGTATCTGACTTTTTCTGCTTTTATTAAGTAAATAAGCTCTGACAGACTGTTCTCACACGTGACATGCTATTAGTGGCCCAAGCTGAGCACAGCAATTTGCTGAAATGTTCTAAGAAGTCTAATGGATATATACTGAGGACTGGCAGGCCTGAAGAGAAGGAGTTTTTCCACTGTCTGGGTATGAGTCATCCTTGCATATGTCTGCAACAAACAATTTACTGCTCCAGTCTTAGTAATTTTCAAATTTAATCAACTAAACTGGTAACAAGAACATGAAATTAAGTTTCATGTTTCAAAGTTTAAAAGCATTTGAACACTGAACTGAATTGAATAGTACAGCATGTTTATTTCAATTTCTTTTCTTATTCGACTGAAAGCTGTTAGGGAAGATACTATGTATACTTAAATTTTCTGCAACAAATAGAGATTACCAGTAATCAGACTTCTACCATCATAATGGTAGCATCCAGACCAAAGAATACTTCATAAACAGAACTTCATTTCATAAGGTATCACATGGCATTGGAAACTGTTGGTCCCAATACCATCACACGGAGAACGGGACAATACCTCGCAAAGTTGAGAAGCTCTGCAGAAGAGCAAACTTTCAGGTTTTAACTCCATGCTCAGCACAGATATTCATTTTGGTTTACACCGTTATAGAACATTAACCTTATAATTTATGATTTTGTTATTTTAACACAGTAGCAGCATTAGAGCCAAATGTCAAAAAGTCTGATTTTCAGTATAAACAAGCAAGCAACGCCAAAAGAACGATTAACTTCAGAAACATCCTGGTAAACAATCCCACCTGATCAGCATTAGAGGTACAGTATTAAACTTCCATTTAACAGTTTTCTCACTTTTCATTCAAAGTCTTGCTATTACTATCATGAAAAAAAGAAGGTATTCTGAGGCCGTTAACACTGTGGCCAACACTACTTCAATACACAATCACCATCAATCAGTCCTAGTGATTATATAGAAGAGTTCAAGATTTTGATCAGATATTTTCTTAAAGGTGGAAATAATCTTTTTACAACTGGACTGTTTCAAGCTGTATCTCAAGAAGGTATGAGCCATCTCTCTCCCAGGCTGAGAAGACACAGTGATATTTTGAACAGCAAACACATATTTTGATAAAGTAACAAAGCAAAGGAAGCTTGTTTATAGCGTGCAATTGATAGAAGCAGGATGAGTCTGTGTAAATATTCTTCTTTTCTATTCTCTGGGAGGTTCAGAAGCACCTTCTTTACTGTTTTTAATCTTTTTTTTTTTTTTTTTTTAAATAATGGACAAATTGTATTTTGCAGGGTGCTGCCCTTTGCAAAGATAATAAATATCTGAGTGGTTCCTTGCAATGAGCAATACAACTCTTTTAATGAGAACTACAATGCAAAATTTTGATCACCATCAAGTAATAAGACTATTTCTTTGCCCTGTCCCATGACAATTAACTAGAGCTTGCAAATGACTATTCCAATTTGATAATACCAGGCATATTAAAAAGATAATACTGTTCAAATATTTCAAGAGAAGCAACCAAGGGAATGGAATTTTGTCCTCTCACTTCTATGGCCATAAAAAAGAACAAAGACCTGATAGGCTACATTTTTAGCCCCATGTAGTGGGCTGACCCTGGCTGGATGCCAGGCACCCACCAAAGCCGCTCTCTCACTCTCTGCAGCTGGACAGGGCAGAGAAAATATAATAAAGGGTTCATGGCTTGAGATAAGGACCAGGAAAGATCACTCATCAAATACCATCATGGGCAAAACAGGCTCTGATTACAGATATTAATTGAATTTATCACTAACAAAATCAGAGCAGGATGAGAAGTAAAATAAGACCTTAAAAACATCTTTCCCCCATCCCTCTCTCTTTCCCACCTCTACCTCCTCCCCCCCCCGCGGCACAGGGAGAGAGGGAATGGGGGTTACATTGTTTCTCCCACTGCTCAGGGAGAGTCTTTCCCTTGCTCCAACATACGGGGTCCCTCCCATGGGAGACAGTTCTCCATGAACTTGTCCAACGTGAGTCCATCCCACGGGCAACAGCTCTCTGTGAACTGCTGCAGTGTGGGTCACTCTTCCATGGGGTGCAGTCCTTCAAGGACAGGCTGCTCCAGTGTGGGTCCCCCACGGCATCACAAGTCCTACCAGGAAATCTGCTCCAGCATGGGCTCCTCTCTCCATGGGTATTCAGGTCCCTGCAAAGTCCCTGCTCCAGTGTGGGCTTCCCAAGGGGTCACAGCCTCCTCTGAGACATCCCCCTGCTCCATCGTGGGTCTCCTCCATGGACTGCAGGGGGATCTCTGTACCCCCATTGGCCTCCATGGCTGCCGGGGCACAGCTGCGTCACCATGGTCTGCACCATGGACTGCAGGGAAATCCCAGCTCCAGCGCCTGGAGCACCTCCTGCTCCTTCTTCAATGACCTTGGTGTGTACAGAGCTGTTCCTCTCACATATTCTCACTCCGTTCTTCTGTGGTCACAATTACAACTGTGCAAAACTTTTTTCTTTTTAAATCTCTTATCACAGAGGTGTTACCAGTATTTCAAATCGGCTCAGCCTTGGCCAGCTGCAATCACATCTTTTGGAGCTGCCAGAGACTGGCTCTGTTGGACATGGAGGAAGCTTCTGGCAGCTTCTCACAGAAGCCATACCTGTAGCATCCCCACTACTAAACTTTGGCCATGCAAACCCAATACACCCCAAGAAAAAAAAATTAAAAAGTAAGAGCAAAACACCTCTGAAAGAGAGACTGGGTGGCTAGCTACAATTTTCTGTTCAGAAAAATATAATTGAAAATAGAATATACAGTCATGTACCAAAAGAACACACAAGTCTAATGCTTTGATTCTGATATTCTTTCTTATGAACAGCAGTATTATACATCACAAAAATTCCCTTACAAAACAATATTCCACTCAAACTGGGAGACAAAACTCTAAGCAGAGAGAGCACTAAGGACAGTACCCAAATTAAAATCTGCTCCATAATATAATTCCACATAGCTGGGTTTGAAATTTTCTACTGCTCTTTTAAGAACAACAACTCAGGTTGAGAAACTGTTTCAGCAACTGACACTAACTGCTCTACAAATCAAGGGTTTTGCAAGTGTACTTGAATCCTGGCAATCCGTGACTTATAATGTGACTGATCAACAATGGAAGAACATTCAGAGGAGATAAGCAGTCTGCTCATGGAACTCTGGGAAGAATACAGCGAGTGACCACAGCTGTTTTAAAGAAAGCTGAAGTTATCTCAGCACAGGAAGGGGCTCTGAGTGGCCTTTGTTTTTCATAAAAGGCTGCACCAGTTGAGTGGATCAACTGGTTGTGTAAGCGGCCTTAGTTAATTGCGAACTCTGAATGCATTTCTGTGCTAGCCAAACAAGCATGGCTTGAGCCAACACAGTATAAAAACTAAGCAACCAGCAAAACGAACTTTTAACATAGCAATGGACTTGAGCTGGCTTTAACCCACACAGACTTTCACAGAAACTGAAGACAGCTTGTGTCATGACAGTTCATATTCAGAGACTGGCAACAGGAGTCACAGCTGCACTGTGATCTGTGTACTGCAGACATTCTGCTCATGCCGTAACTGTTCATGTAAGTCCTGCTCAGATTCTGGCTAACACACAGCTCATGCTAAGGCCTGGTGTATCCTGGGAGTGGTGCCATGAGGTCAAGACGAGAGCAGCAGGTAGGCAGGACATGATGGACAGAAGAGCTAAAGCTGTCATCATTACTCAGCTGTCATCACCTACAACTTGCCATCTCCTGCAGCCTTAATCCTTCCATACAGATTGTCTAGCAGTTGCTTCAGAATCTACAAACTTTAAGAAACACTATTGACCAAACTTCCAAGTTGGAAGGTATAAATATGTCACTTGCTCCTCTAAACAGTAGAGATAAAGTCATCCGCAAAGGTTCTAAAAGAGAAGACAAAAAGGCAGCTAAATATTTTTATAATTAAATAGAATGATAAAGAATAGAAGTTAGTTTCAAGTCAATTTTTCCTGATTATGCTTAACTTCCTAGAATAGAATGCAGGTGTGATTGTTTACTATTTCTTCTGAAGCAAAACTAACAGCAAAGAAAAATTCTCAATCAAAGCAAATTCTCAATCTAAATGCTAGTGACAGAAGCAAACAACACAATCACAAATACCAATTTTACTAGTGCATCACAAGACACTAAGTTTGGAGTCCTAAATACTGAGCAATAAAATAAAACTAGAATAACAGGATTGAACTAAAAGAGCAAGAATGACATTCATGTAGTAATATGATTAGTCATTACACAAAGCCTTTTTAAGATAATTCTCCCTTCCAAATAATCGCTGTTTCAATATGCATTTCTTTATCACAGCAGTACAAGCATGAGCAAAACCAGTAGTGACCCATCAAACTTTAACAAAGTATACTGTAAGTAAGGGTATCCTTTTTTCCATTATTACACCAACCATCTTTAAACATCCGCACCACAAAATACAAAGAACTGTCAGCACATCAATACTGTCATCTAAAAGTGATGTCAGAGAGAAAGAGAGAGAACCCTCCAGGGAATATGCCTTCCTAAATTTCTTGTTGTGCAAAATGCAAAGGTACTATAGATGAGGTACGTATATTTTTCAAACTGAAGCTATTAAAAAATGTAAGCCATAAAAGTTGTATCATTGCTCTTGTAAGCTCAACACACAGCCTTGGGCATACTACCTGGAGTCTTACGGTGACTGGCATCATCTGCTAGCCTTGAAGCTCTGTCAGCTGGTCTCTGTTCTGAGGCAGGTTCTGGCAAATTTGAGACACACTGTTCAAACCTCGGCGTCACTACAGTGTAACGAAACAGCTCTTCATATTCATCCTGTTGCAAAGTGGTGACAAAGAATTATAAAACTACAATTACATTTTTAAAAATTAGCCATATGTAAGAAGAAATCCAAATTAGTTTCTATAATTTTGAAAGGCTTTTTATTATTATGGTGAAAACTAAAAGGATTTCCCTTCAAGTTGCAAAAGTGAGCTGTTTTCCTACAGTAACTATAATAATTTAACTTTCTGTTGTTTAATGTTCACATCCTTCTGATTACAACTAGATGCACTGTCATAGTTGCACAGAAAGACTCTGCCAGATGCCAGAATTGAATACTGTAATAGGCATCTAAAACAAAAACAAGGACTGGAAAAAAACTCCAGTTCCAGATAATTTAAGTTATTAATTGCCCAATATTATTTCTAATCACTACTACTAGTGCTTCAAAGAAAAATGTATTTTTATAGCCATGACAAAGATGCTACTGAACACAGTCACACTTCACATTCTGTAACATTAGAATTTCTTTGGTGGAAGTTGTAAAGCCAATCATCAAAAGAGATTTGATTATACACAGTTCTGTTCAGAGTAGATATAATTATTCTCACCTTATATTAATTATATTTAAAATTATACAGGTATACAGAACATGTATATATAACTAAGAAAGAAGCTTTCCTATTAGGAAGTTATAAACCAATCTAAGTGGTATGTGGCATTATACTATGCACCAAAGCAAGCCAATTAATATTTTTTTGAAACCTCCTAATGAAACAGATTTTCAGGATGAAGGTATTTAGTGTTCATTGTGAAACTGTAAATAATCTGTATTATAGCTTAAACATACAATCCAGTAATTAATGAAACAAGTTCCAGTAGCAGTTACATACTAAAACCAATCAAATCTACTAATAAAAGATTTGGAAAACAATGCCCATTGGAAAATACTAAGCCAGGTCACAAGCAGTTTTTTTTTCTTCACTTAGTATTATATTAGTTCTGTTCAGTATCCTAATGAGGTCAAACCTCAGAAACCAAGTGTGAATGCAAAAATTAACTTCCCCTTCAACCTGGGGAAAGTTAGAGTGAAAACAGTTAATGAAAGGTACCAATTACATATAATATGTTTTTGAATCTAATAACTGAAAAGTATAATACTTCCAAACTTCAGTGTAACTTCTACATTTTTGTGTTTCAATTAATTAGAGAATTTAGGAAGCTAGGTTTGGTACATTTTAGCTGAATTCTAGCTTCCATTGAAATGTCCATTTCCCATCTTCTCATCTATCATGTTCAAAGTAAAAGCCTAAATAAATGTATGAAGCTATAGAATTATAAATACATGATGTATCTTCTGGATAAGCAAGTATGTCACGTTCCATGTAAAGGTATATAGTTAGCTGCAAATCAACAAGTTATCATTTTTTCCATTGCCATATCTTTCTAAATGTATACAGTTTAGATTTTATAAGACACCAAAAGAAGAAAACGGATATCTTCTGATCTGTTATTCAATCAGGAACTACATGGAACCATACAAAACTCCCTGCAGCAAAATTTCAGCTGAGTAAAAAAGCCAATATTAGCCTTAACTAATATAAACTAAGTGATTCTGCAGAAGACATTAGATCATACCTCTGTCTTCTTCAAAGAGATCATGTAACCAAATAGCAACTTAAAACTAATTCTTCCCCACAAACAAGTTAGTTCTCAGACAGAGCTGATCCAGCTGCTTCCATGACTATCTTAGTCAATTCAAAGGACATAGTAGGTTAGATATCAGATGCAAGTTGGTGGCTCACTTTGAGTCACCCAACTTATTCATTACCACACAATCTGTCCTACTAAAGACATGCCTAGCACTCAAAATACATGTATCAAGTTACAGTAGAAAATTTCTTTCAAGTGCTAAGTCTTTTATTAAAACCCAAAGAATCCACTCTGTACAGGAATACGCACGCTTACGCGCCAACAGAAAGTGTCAATAGACAGCATCCAGTGACAAATCTGGAAATAAATGTTTATAAATTACAATATTACAACACTGTTGAAATGAAGTTAAAAGGCAAATATTAAAGAAAGCACAGTATCCCAGTTGTAACCAGAAACATGACATACGAAAAAATAATCCTGGAGACAGCAGTGGGAATATGTATGGAAACATTGAGTGATTAAGTGTATTACCTCAATCTTAAACACTCCATAACAAGTATGCTGCAACTGGAATGCAATATTGACCAGTACACTTAAAATAAAACCATAATAAAATAAAATTAACAATATATCTTTGGCTTACTATCTTGGTTCGGCTTTAAACAAAACTTTCAAGCTGTTTTGTCAACTGCAAACAATTCTCTTCATGTATGGAGGAATATAGTTCTATGACCTGAAGGTCAGTGGAGTTTTGACTATTTAATGCCTTGGTTTTGTAGAATTAAATGTAGTGATGCAATGAACAAATGGCACAAAAAAAAAATCAAATGTTTTTTGATAATTTTTTTTCTTTTTTTTAAATAAAAATCTACAGGTACTGCAAAGGATTGCAGTCAAGGTTACTAAACAATATGACAAGAACAGATTGAATGGATAAAGTCTTGCATAATCCAATTATAGGTAATGGAAATTCTCTAAGAGCCAGTGGATCTCTTAATAAGGAAAAAGTAATAATCTGGTCTTAATTTAAAAGCAACACATTATCAAAAAGGCCCAAACAAATGAAACAGAATAGAATAGACCTTCCAAAATTATCTAAAAGGAGTATAGTACTTCCCTGTCAACATTCCAATCGATCAGCTGTGACCCCAGCGTTCTTCTTTTTCAACAGTAACAAACTCCTACCAGGGGTAGCTTTGGGCTTGTCTAGTTTGGAGAAAAGAAGGCTGAGGGGCCTCTTTGCTCTCTACAGCTTCCTGAGTAGGGAAAGTGAGAGGAGATGCCCATCTCTTCTCCCTGGGATCCAGTGATAGGATGCATGGGAATGGTTCAAAATTGTGTCAGGGGAGGATCAGATCTGACATGAGGAAGCATTTCTTCACTGAGGGCCATCAAACACTGGAATGGGCTTCCTAGGGACAGTGGTTGATGCCGCGAGCCTGTCAGTGTTTAAGAAGCATCTGGACAACGCCCGCTCATAACAAGCTTTAACTTTTGGTCAGCCACAAAATGGTCAGTAGTTTGGTCAATGATTGATGTAGGTCACTTCCAACTGGAATTATTCTACTCTAGACACGTTCTCATTCGCAAAACAGTCATTCATTAGTGTAAGTTTATCATTCTCTACAAGGTGGCCTTGGAACCTCCTTGATAATGAACCAAATCATAACAGAAGGTCCTTCAAGATTTGTAGCATGATGTTTTATCTTGTTCTCTGACTACAAAAAGCATTGGAAACACAGATGCATTACTATTCTTAAACAAAGATTATGAAAACTTATCCATGAGATACGAGCACAAATAGAGAAGTATATGAGCTGCAGAAATGAATTGCCTCTAAATGCGTAATTTAAAAGGTACAAGTCAATCCACATGGTAAAAAAAAGAAAGAAGAAAACCCCTTAACTAAACAGTGCTGCTGCTGTATATGCCCATTTCACCAGATGACAAATGTGGAGATGCATTTCTACAGGGCAACTAGCAAAACATTGTCAAAACTGTACTGGTTTGGACTGTATCCTACCAAAGGAAAAAACATACAACCCACTATTCAAATAGGAATAACCAATTATTAAATGATGAAAATCTGCTGCTTTTAAAATAATAGTACAAAGACTTTATCCAATATCATTGCCTCCTCTTGAAAGAATGATGAGCAAAGGAAACCCCCCAGTATTATAGTTACAGCGTATCCTGACCTATTTGACACAGAAAGTAAAAAAAAAAAAACCAAAACCAAAAAGCAGTCATTTCCTTTGTGTGACTAACTTGGCCATAATGCTACTCCAAGGGAAATAAATCCATTTAAAAAAATTCAGTTCTTACAACATCATGGGGGAAGCCTAAAATATAGTTACTCTTCATTTCTCAAAAATAATGGGTTTCTATCCTACTGTGTCAAATTCTGGCTTCTTCATAAGACTTAACACAAATGAAGACTAACACTTGAAAAAAAAGGTAAGAAAACTACCTATTTACCTTGCAGCTGATCAAACTCTTAAGTTTAGATAAGAATTTTTACATAAATTTCTTGTAAAATGCACAAAAGGGGAATCTAACGGAACATATTTTAATACCTTTTTTTTGCGGTATACTTTGTTTCTTTTCACTAACTTTTTTATTATTTTCCTGTATATGTAAAATATAAAAAAGATGCACATTTAATTAGATTTCCTTGTAGTTATCCTTTGCCAAATAAAATGCCATGACAGTAAATCAAATTATATTGCCTCTTTCCTACCTGAGGATCTGACGAAACAGAACTGTCCTGAACAGAGTCTTTTGGCAAAACTGGACTTGTGCTTTTCTCCTCATCAGATGACATTCTGCACAAAGTAAGTCTATAAAACAGTAGAAGCTGAACTTCATTTTCCAGTTTAAGTATGTAAACATATATTCATCAACATTTTCCCCAGAAAAAGAGATTCTGTTGTAACAACTGGATCAATGCCCATTCTGTGCACTAAACTGATTGAATAGTCTCATTATATAATGCTAGGCAGGAAACTGCCTGATCCAAACCACACTCAAAATCATGGAAATACTTTCATTAACTTATAAGAAAACAAGGAAAGACCCCAAAGCAACGTCACTTCTTGCAGTTACAGATACTCTCCTGTGTCAATCCCTCATTTTATTCACACTGTATTGTTTTTGAGCTTATGAGGCTGTTTCAGCACAGAATTCCTACAGAGCAGCATAAGAATGCATAAGCTACACTGTGCCCAGCCACTAGACAACCTCAACCACAGCCCAAGATGAGATGATACCCTGAACACTCCTGTTCCATATCCTGGAGCCTAGTGGTCAACATCAGTCTCCCAGCACCTTTTTGACTTACAGGCCCAGGAAGATGAACAGATATGGAAGGATAAGTAATATCTTAGGTTCAATAAACGTCAATCATTCCAGCAATTTCTAAGCAAGACAGTGAGGCATTCTTTGAATACTTGGGAAGTAGGCGATGTTGAAGAATTGATAAGAAGCTTGAAGGCTTTGTGAAAGATATATCTATCTTTTAATCTACTACAGCCTTGAATAGGTCCTTCAGTGAAGAACTGAAGCTCTTGGGATAAGATTTGACAGAATAAGGGGAAAAGGACTCTAAAGGAGAGTCTAATGGGGGGGAGGGAAAGATGAAAGAAATTACAAAATAAGGGGGAACTGAGTATAAAGCAAAGTGAATTTGTTAATGAATGAATGGCAGAGTGATATAGGTGCCCGATGCACATGAAAGACAATCAGACAGATTGAGCAGGGAGTTGTCAGGAGAGAAGGCATACCACCATAAATAACCAGAGGAACTGACTGACTGTATATTGTAGCAAACAACTTGCAAGAAAAATTTATTTTTAGGGAGATCTTTACAATTGTCAATTATAACATTCGCAGTTGTTTTTTAAACAGATGCATTTTCTGACAGAAATGTAAATTTTAAATTGCTAGTTGTACTGTTATTAAACTGGCAGAAATATCCTACTTAAACACCACCAATGCTTCTCAAAGTATCAAAAAACCCACGTAGTTCTCTATATAGGAATACATAGAGAAACTAATTATCCTTTTGCTCTTTGAGCTATTCTAGACACTGATTCTTCCTGCAGCACAAAAGCTCTCTCTGCCACAGATATTTTTACACCTTTCAGAATGGCAAGTTCATTTCTGTGCTGATGATGGACGTTTTAAAAATGGTATAAAGACAATTTCAAATGCTGAGATTTCCTGTAGCTCAAGGTTCAAAACACATGATTACCATCTTCCTACTTCCTGCTGAGCCCTCATATACCAACCACATTTTTTAAGTACAAAAACTGAAGTCTAATGAAGGTTTACTTTGTACTTTTTATTCCTGTATATCTGTGTGTAGATGACAGAAGAAATACTACCTTCATCGGCTCTGCCTTTTTCATTGCCTCCTGCTTTGATAATTTTCTTCTTTCCTCTCTAACACAAACTATTCCTTATATACACCCTTGGTTTTATCCTCTCTACATAATGAAATAGCTCTATACTAGCACTCTACCTTCTTTTAGCTGATAAACTCTTTCAATACCAAAAAATACTTCAGTAATGCTAAAAAGTCAAATTCAACTTCATATGCTTTCCTATATAGTTTCTCAAATTGTGGATCCTGACTACTCTAAAAGCCCTGGATCTATTTAAAGGTGTGTACGCATTAGGGAAGATCACAAAGAACTAATTATCTAGAACTTACAGGAATTAGATGTGTATTTGCAGCCAGAAGTTAGAAATACTATTATACCTTCCCTTCTCAATACACTTCAAAAGAACTAAACTACTGATTTTTCTGAGAAACGGGATGGCAAATGGAGTTCCATGTGAACATAGACAACTTCAAGGAAGTGGAAAAGAAAAGTTATTGAACAAACTTCAGTAAAAACCTAAGACCACTGTCCTGACTTCTGTTTTCAGTTCTCTAAGATCATGCCCCTGACATGTCATCTAGTGGATCTAGTTCTCTACTTATCACTGAAACTACTCCCTGGTCTTGCAAAACTCAAAAGGCTCCTTCATCACAAGTGACAAACCAAAATTATGTCAGTCACTCCTCACACGGCTTCCCCTCAAGGCCCTTCACCATCTTCGCTGCCCTCCTTTGGGTGCTCTTGAATAGCTGAATGTCTTTCCTATATTGTAGCACCCAAAACTGCCCCCAGCATTCGAGGTGAGGCTGCCCCAGTGCAGAGCAGAGTGGGACAATCCCCTCCCTTGCCCAGCTGGCGATGCTGTGCCTGATGTCCCCCAGGACAGGCTTGGCTCTCCTGGCTGCCAGGGCACTGCTGACTCATGTTCAACTTGCCATCCACCAGGACCCACCAGACTCCTTCAGTGGGGCTGCTTTCCAGCCTCTCATTTCCCAGCTTGTTCATACATCCAGGGTTGCCCTGTCCCAGGTGGCTTTTCTGAGGAAATCAACAGCCCTACCCAATTTAGTATTATCAACAAATTTACTTAGTATACCTTCAAGGCCTGCATCCAAGTCAATTAACAAGATGTTGAAAAGCACCAGGCCTAAGATAGAGCCCTGTGGAACCCCCCCAGTGAGAGGTCACCAGTCTGATGTCACCCCATTCACAGTAACCCTCTCTGTCTCACCCATGAGCCAGTTGCTCACCCATCGCGTGATGTGTTTATCCAGCTGTGTGCTGGACATTTTGTCCAGAAGGATCCTGTGAGAGACAGTATCAAAAGCTTTACTGAAATTCAGAAAGATCACATGAACTGGCTTCCTGTGATCAACTAGGTGGGTCACCTTGTCATAAAAGGGAATGAAGTTTCTCAGGCAGGACCTTCCTCGCACGAACCCGTGCTGGCTGTGACCGATGACTGCATCAACGTTGCAGACCAAAGCAAAGAACTCATCTCTGCCTTGTCTGTGACCCTGTTTGTGAGGTGACCATCCTCATCATGTAACAGGCTCATGTCATTTCTGGACTGCCTTTTACTATTGACGTATTCTAAAAAGCTACTTTTTCTGTCCCCCACAGTACTTCCCAGCTTCAAGTCTAATTGAGCTCTGGCGACACGAATTTCCTCTCTACTGTGGAGAGCTGAATCTCTGTATTTCTTCCATGTAACCTGACTTTGCTTCCACTGGACATATGCTTTCCTTTTTTGCCTTAGCCTCAGAAGATCCCTGCTCAGCCAAGCTGGCCTAAGAATAACTTGTCTGCTTTGATCTCAGCGAACAAGCACTAAGTCTCACAAATTACCAGATAAGTTTCAAAAAGAGAAATTAAGGGATATTAAGACACCGCCTCTGGGTCAGTAAGCTATTTTCTAAGCTGTAAATCATTACATGGTGAAAGATAAGTGAGAAGAACATCCTCAAGCTCACCAGGTTCTTCTAAACTTACCCAAGCATCTGTCAAAACGTATGTCTGACTTCATTAAAGACAGATTCCTGCTAACAGCAGCAGTTTCTTCTAAACCATAAGCACACAACTGCAATAGTAACACTGCTGCTTTTAAGAAACAGGATGCAACTATAAAGATCTTGATCTGACTCACCATTGTTGCTCTCCTCCTTAATTTTGAATTAATTAAGCTGTGCTCAGGTTTTTGTGGGTTTGGCTTTGTTTTTAACTAAAGGTGATGTTTTCCAAATAATTTAATGTTTCATTCGGATCAGAGGACTCAACACCTACGAAAGAGAATCATGCAGTGGGTAAGGTCAGAACAGACCACAGCGGGTCATGTAGTCCAACCCTCCTGCTAAAGCAGGGTCATCCTAGAGCACATGGCACAGGATTGCATCCAGGTGGTTCTTGCCTGTCTCCAATGAGGGAGACTTCACAATCTCTCCGAGCAATCTGTTCCAGTGCGTGGTCACCGGCACAATATAGAAGTTCTCCCTCATGTTCAGGTGGAACTTCCTGTGTATCAGTTTCTGCCCATTACCTCTTGTCCTATTGCTTGGCACCACTAGGAAGAGCCTGGCTCCATTGCCTTGGCACCCTCCCTTCAGATAATTATAGGCACTGACGAGGTATCCTCTCAGTTGTCTCTTCTTGAGGCTGAACAGGCCCAGCTCCCTCTGCCTTTCCTCCTAAGAGAGATGCTCCAGTCCTCTCATTATCTTTGTAGCCTCTGCTGACCCACCCCAGGAGCTCCATGTCTCTGTTGTCCTGAGGAGCCCAGAACTGGACACAGGTGAGGCCTCGCCAGGGCTGAGGAGAGGGACAGGATCACCTCGCTCCACCTGCTGGCAATGCTCTTCCTGATGCACCCCAGGATACCATTGGCCATCTTGGCCACCGGGACACTCTGCTGGCTCATGGACAGCTTGTTGTTCACCAGGACCCCCAGGTCCTTCTCTGCAGAGCTGCCCCCCCAGCAGGTCAGCCCCAGCCTGTGCTGGTGCCTGGGGTTGTTCCTCCCCAGGTGCAGGACCTGGCATTTGCATTTCCTGAATTTCAGATGGTTCTTCTCTGCCCATCTCTCCATCCTGCCCAGGTCCTTCTGAAGGGCTGCACAGCACTCCGAGGTGTTGGCCGTTCCTCCCAGTTTTGTGTTCTCAGTGGATTTGCTGAGGAGGCACATTCTCCTTTTTACAATTCAAGGATGAACAAGTTAAACAGTTCTGGGCCCAGTACTGAACCTTAGGGGACACTGCCAGTGATAGAATTACACCACCTGCCAGTAGAGGCAGGACATATTCATTCCCTTTAGCTGTACCCCCTTGCAAAGCAGCGCTGCTCACGCTTTTAACTCCTCACTACAGCAGCTCCGCAGCTGCCGCCGATGCCGGCAGCGCCGACACCGCTGCGACCGCGGCTGCCATGGCAGCCGGGGACAACGGGGACAATCCGCTGAGTGTCCCACAGCCACCAGGGAGGCACAGGGGTGGTCAGACAGCGGGGAACACGACAGATTATGAGCAGGAGATTTTCCTTTTCTTTTCTTATACAGCGCTTTTAAGGCAACCAGCCCAATCACGGGGGCAGGGGGTGCCCACCAGCACCCTCAGGAAATTCGGGGTGGGGCTGCGGGTGGCAGTGCGGCCCCCGGGCAGGAGCAGGGGTGCTGTGGGAAGGACGGCGCGGCCCCCGGCCCCCCCCGCTCACCTGCGGGCTCCGGCCGCGCC